>JAAAKG020145635.1:0-10846 GCA_010014905.2 Druon quercuslanigerum | reverse complement strand
ACAATAGGAAATAATTTTCCTTTTTCTTTTACGATGGGATTCTGTCCTGACCGGTCGAGAAGGATCCAGTGGTTTTAGCGATGAATTCAACTTAACATTCGCGGGCATTTCGTGTTTGAGTCAGACTGTCCAACCCTTACCGACTTTTTCTACTGAACGAACGAGGCAACTAGCGGTCAGTAAGCTACGCGCTATTATAGTCGGGCAATCAGTTTGAACTGCAACGAACCTCATTTCATTTAAACAAATGTGATTATAAATTCAAAAATCTACATCAAAAAATTAAAATGTTTAAAATTAGTGTTTCTACAAAAATTTGACTCTAGTTTAATTATAAGATAGATATTATATTATAGATACACCACATTAACCTTGGATTTACTTTTTGCAAGTGAAGGATTGAAAACAACGACAGTTCATATTATACGCAACAACCTTCGCAAATTTTCGCGATATTTAAACATTTTTATTTTTTAAACATATAAAACCCCTTTAAAAAATGTTTGGATTCAAAATTTAAGTATTTCCACTTCCAAATATCACAATATCTATGCCCAAGATTAGGAGAAATAAATATATTTACCAACCTACTCTCGCCTTTTTGCTCGGGACGTGACAAGATGAAGGATGCATAATGGAAGAATGGCGTTCAATAGAAGACGGGAGTTGCGACAGAAGGAGGTAATACAGAGGAAGGAAGCATAACAGAAGAATGAGGTGCAATAGAAGAAAGGAGTGCGATAGGAGTAGGAGGTGGGACCGAAAAAGAAGACGCGACAGAAGAAGGAGGCGCGAAAAAAGGAGGAGAGCCGACAGAAGAAGGATGCATAACAGAAGAATGAAGTGCAACAGAAGATGGAGTTGCGGCACAAGTAGGTACGACAGAGGAAGGATGCATAACAGAAAAATAAGGTGCGACATAAGTGAAATAGAAGAAGGAGGTGGGTCCGAAGAAGGCGGTTCGACAAAAGAAGGAGTTGGTGCGACAGTGGAAGGGTGCATAACAGAAGACTAGGTGCGTAATAAGTAGGTGCGACAGAAGAAGGAGGTGTGGCCAAAGAAGGAGGCGCGACAGAAGAAGTTGGGACAGAAGGAGCTATGACAAAAGAGTAAGGTGCGACAGAAGACTGATTTTCGATACAAGGAGGTACGGCAGAGGTAAGATGCATAACAGAAGAATAAGGTGCGACATAAGTAGGCGTGACAGAAGAACGATGTGTGGCCAAAGAAGGAGGCGCGACAGAAGTAGAATGAATTTCGGAAGAAGAAGATGTTTGCTATGTGGAGTTTTGCGATTCGAAGGTTCGACAGAAAGATAATGCCCTATAAAAATAAGCGCAACTTTATACTTAGTGTCCAGGTGGAAACTGACAAGTGAACTCTCTAAGAAAAAATAAGAATGGATGAAGTTGTCATTCTCAATACATAAAGTTTTGGCGGACTTAATAATTAAAATAAAGCATTTCTATATAGACTTGTTCAAACGACAGCGTTCGATCTTGAAAAGACTAAATAAAAAAAATCTGCTTACTCGTGTGGCAACTTCTCGTAACTTCAAAATGCCACATAAATTGTAATGGAAACATCAACGCTCGCAATTATGTGACACCTTTACATTTGGCCTCCACGAGTTAGCACCTTTTCATATGGCTTCTCCAAAATGGAGGCTTTTTATTTGATTTTTATTTGGTATTTACGGAGAATGTTTAAATTAGCGGAACTAATGAATATTCCGATGGTTCTAGTAATTATATAGGGGAATGTCGTCAGAGTTGGGCCACTGTCAGAGTTAGGCCACCACTGTATTTGGTATATGGCAAGTGCTGCCATCGGTGCAAACGCATGGAACTATTCGTCTCGATGACGGCTAACTTTTAACAGCATTGACAGTCGCAGAAATTATTTCCAAAAAGTTTCAGGCCATCGTCTTGTTTTTGATAGTGTTGTCTTGGTTGTGAAAGTGCCCAGAACTCGGAAAAAACCATGCCGAAATTGAAGTAAGTATATAATAACATTGTTTGGTCAACAATTAACAAGTTTCCAAAAGGAAATTTTGATTCCTTAACTTCTCCGGCTGTAGTGAGTTGCGATCAAAAAACACGAATGTTTTTAGAGTTGGGTCACTCGTGTAGTCAGAGTTGGGCCACATCCCTTTATTTTTCTAACAGTGAAATATTATTTCTAAGCATGTTTTACGCACCGTTAAACATTAAAATAATAAATTGTATAAATAAAAGTCTCATTTCATGAGTAAAAAATAAGTAAATATTTATTATTGTAGTTATTTTTGCAATAACAAAGAATATGTAAATTTGAATTACAGATAAAAAATGCTTTATTTCATGTTTTTCAAACCTTTGAACACTAGAATAAAGTCCAAAAATAAAAGTCATCTTTTACAACTTGAAAATAAATAAATAACAATTTTGTCAATAACAAATAATATAAAAATTAAATAATAAATTAGCTCTTAGCTTAATGATAGAAGGTTAGGGTTTCTTCTGAAATTTGTAAATATTTGTCTATTTTTAAAAAGGAAATACTAAATTTAACATTGTTTATAATTATCTTACCTTAGATAAATACTGGAAGGTTTCGATTTTTTTTAATGTTTAAATTTGCTTTTCCTTGTTAATTATAAGGAAATAATAAATAAAAATGACAGAGAAACATGCTTTAAACAACCTCTTTCTTTATCGTGAATAAATTTTACTGGAAGGGGGTGGGCTGATAACAAAATATGCTTCATGCCAAAATTTCCTTTTACGCTTTGCAATAAGCTTCTTCTTGTAATTCAAAATAAAGCTTTTCCAAGTCATTTGAGTTTTTTAAAAATAATTTTGGATGGGGTTGGCTTATTATTTATTCATCAGTAAACAGGCGAAGTAAAGTTAAAGATTTTAGGAAAAAACGTAAATTTCTAGCACTTATCTAAGAGAAGATAGTTATAGACAATAATAAATTATTAAACAATTTTTTTTATTAAATTCTTTTAATTAAAAAATTAAATTATAACTGAGAAAAGGAAAGAAATAGAAAAATTTTTAAAGAAAACACTCCTAATGAAAATTAGAAAAACATTTAAAAATTTAAGAAAAAAATATTCACATTCTACCATTAGGTAAAGAAAATATTACTATTATTATAAACAATGACAATAAAATGTTTAAACCATTATTGGTGTTAAGTTTAATTAATTATCACTTCATTCAAATTAAAAATTGGACAAAAAGCTAGAAATGTCAGAAAAGACCCCATATTTCTAGCATTATTCAAATAGAATATTTTTAAAAATAATAAATTATTTAAAGGATTACTTTTCTTGAGTATAATTAATTATTTAACACATTTTTTTGAATTCGACGAAAAGTGAAATTCTTTGCAATGAAATGCAATTGTCTATCATTACTCTGAGAGAATATCAACAACAATAATAATATTTGCTTAAACAATCATTCTTGTTGAAAGGATTAATCTATTACCTCTCTATAATTGAAAATTGGATTAACAGTGGAAAATTTTTGAAAGAGCTTTTTTCACGGCCTGTGACCGTTCTTTATTCATAATATTTAATTATTTATAATAATAATCAGTTCTTAATATCAATTATATAAAATACTCAGAACCTATAATTATGACTACACTTATCGATTACTGATCGGTTATCCGAAACACCCCACTATACCGACCATAGGTATCTAAGCCGCCTTATGTTATATATCCGAAGACTGCGTTATTTATAAATTGATCTTTATTATCTTCATTATTAATCATCATGAATAATTATTACCAATTTTTACCAACTATTACCAATTATCATTGTCATACATATTTACTCTTTAAATTCTGAATCATATTATAAATTCTATGTAAAATTCTAAGCAATATCAAGTAATAAAAATGTGAATCATATAAATGCGCGGTCATGGACGTCATAACCAATCAGAAGAAAGCAAGCCCCACGAAGGAACACACGAAGCCCATCTACTATGGCCCAATTAGTGAAAAGGCCATAAATGTCATAATTATATGTGGTCTGCGACTACCCCTCAAGAAAATGCATTGCAAAAGCCGGCACGTGGCCTCCCACCTATGCAATATCCTAGGATCTGTGTCATCATGCCATAAATCAATGTCAGAAAATGGTCCACCAACCGACTATGTTTCCTCCCCTGCTCAGATTTTTGCCTATATATACGCACGTTCTGAAGGGTTACGACAAGTTTATTTCTACCATCGAATCGCTGCCCAAGAACTCTCCGGAACTTTTAAAAAATTAGAATCTGTGAAATAGTTCAAAGTCAATTGACTAACTCTAACTTCAGTGAGTTCTAACTCTGTGAGCCCCTTTAACAAATCAAGACAGCCCTCCTAAGAAAAGTCACCACTCTCCTATTGTATCATCTAACAATATTGAAGGACGAGAAATCGATCAATTCTGTTTATAGAGTCCCAGACCAAACGATTCTCAAATTCTACAAAAGGGGCCTGTAATTACAAGCGACAACAAATCAAATCGTTATTAAGTTTCCGTAATAACATATTGCTTTTTAATATTTCTTTCTCAAACATAAATTTAAAACTCGTAATTAAAGTCTTTTCCTTTTTTTAAAGGGTGGACACCAAGACGAGGTCTTTTTAGAATTCCTGGCAGTTCCATTCTGCATGTATTTATTTAAACAAAAATTATAAACAAAATTAGAACATCAAATATGTAACTTGATATTTATAAATAGTAATTTTTATATCTTAACCATTTTTCTAAACCATAATTTGATTATCGTAACCTTTTCGTTTTTGCTTTTTCCTCAATCCCTGATTTCTATTTTTAACCGAATTTAGAATAAAAAAGAAGAATTAGCGTAAGTTTAAATATAATTATTTTATAGCAAGGTAAGTGCATCTCATCTGAGACGTAACATATTCTATAAGAAAGTTTCTAAAAACAATAATAAATTGTTTAAAAAATGTATTCAAACATGCAATTATTAGGATAATGTCGTATTTTATGAATAAGAAACAATTTGCTTTAAAAAATATTTAAAAAGTGATATTTTATTCGTATTGTATGGCACCTCTAAACATCATTTTGTTCAAAACAAAAAAATGGATTTATTTTTGTGTGGATGTAAACAAAAAAATGTTCCAATGCATTTTTGAACTGATTGCACTTGTTGGTTGCTTGTACTCTCAGACACATAGCACCTCTGCTAGAATTAAAAAGATACAGATCCTAACTTTTTGAATAATTTGGAATCTTTGCGATAAAAAAGAGATAAAATGTATCATATTCTATCTCTTTGTCCATCTAAATTCCCATCAATCTTTTTTAATCTCTTTTTTTCTATCTTATCCTATCCTTTATGTAACTTTATGTAATTTTTGTCTCTTTGTCAATCTAAATTCCTCCCGTTCGCTTTCAATCTCCTCTTATTTATCTCATCCTGCCTTATGTTTATCAACGCCAATTTTTACCTATCTCTCTGTCAATCTAAATTTCCATTTATATTTTTCAATCCCTTCTTTTCTATCACGTCCCAGCCCTTATATATCAACGTCAATATTTTTCTATCTCTCCATCAATCTAAATTCCCATCTACCTTTTTTAATCTCATCTTTTTCTATCTTTTTCCTAGTCTTTATCTATCCCAGTCCATTTTTTCCTCATTTTTATCTCAATTGGAATGCATCTTTTTCAATCTTCTCTCCTTAATCTGACCGTGTCCTTTATCTATTCACGTCCAGCTGAAAGATTAAGAAATATGGAAATTGGGTCATAGAAAAAGATAAAACTATCTTATCCCTGAAACGCTTTCCTTTCCTATCCTCACCCTTAATGATTTTCTATCTTAATTTTCATCTTTCGTGATCGAGGACTCTTATGTTTTTCTATCCGTTCGTCTAATTCTATTTTCTATCTATTTTCCGCAATTTAGTACTTTTATTACTTCCCATCCCTCTAAATAAGGAAATACATCGAAAAATTAGGGAATTTATGCCAAAAATTAATTTGTAATTGACCGTGCACCAAAAAGACACAATTGAGACAGAAAAAGAGATAGAAAACATTGGATTCGATGGATATAGTATTGGATGAAATAGAGGAGAATAGATTGAAAAGGATAGAAGGTAATTCGGAGTAACAGATATAGAAAAAGATTCACATAAATAGATACATCCTAAGATGAGATAGAGAATGGGGATGGAGAAAGATAGACGTGAAATTAGACTGAAAAATAGATAGAAAAAGATTGATTTTGATAGATGCAGAATAAGATGCCATATAAAGAAGAGCATATTAAAAAAGATAGTCAAGAATTTAGACCGACAAAAAGATTTTAAAAATTGTAGCGAAAATATATAAAGGGTAGGGTGAGATATAGAAAATGGTATTGAAAATGATAATCGTAAATTTCGGTTAACAAATGGATAGAAAAATATTGGCGAATATAAATAAAGAATGGGATAAGATAGAAAAGAGGGGATTGAAAAAGGTAAACAGAAATTTATGTTGGCGTTGATAAACGTAGGATAGGATGAGATAAAGAGCAGATCGAAAAATATTAATGTGGATAGATAAGGGATAGAATAAGATAGAAAAGAGGATATTAAAGGGTATAGATGGGGATTCAGATTGACAGAGAGATAGCAATATATTGAATTTGATAGATAAAGGATCGGAGGAAATAGTGAAGAGTGGATTGAAAAAATAAAGGGAAGGGATTGAGAAAGACAGCAAAAGATTGATGTGGATAGATAAAGGAAATTGAATACATTTTTCTTTTTCTTCTATTATAAAGATTCTTCCTTTTACGTTAAGAATATTTTCTAGAAAAAGTTCTAAGGATTCTAATGACGTCATGCTAAAATCATGAAATCAAAATTAATTTGTCAGCGACTGACGCAGAGGAGAGCGTACAGAGACCGTGGTGGGAGGTGCCGGAATTCCGCAAGTGACGGGAAATAGGTGCGTGCGCACCTTTAAATGAGAGGTGAAAATAAATATATACTCGACTACTTTGACTTGTTTTGTATTTTACGTGTTACAAATCAGTGTGCTCGCCGTACAATCGTACAATCCAGTATCATATATATACAGAACAATCTTAACGTGTAATGCGAAAAAACGCGAAATTTCTTCTATTCGTAAAAGTATAATAATTTTGTTATAAGTATTTATATATATATATTACAACAAAACAAACGTCGACCATCGACCGGTCGAGGAAGAATCTGTTTTATCTTATTTCGAAATTTAATTTTTGTCCTCATATTTCTTTTCTTTTTTTCTACAATTTTTATAGCAATAAAAGTTTCTTCCTCGAGCGATTCTGGCAACGGAAACTCATCGCACAGCCTTAAGAAGGCGACTTTTCGTCCTTTTACAAATCCCCCTTTAAAATTGTCCTTTCTTTGGAAATTAAAAAACGAATATCGTAATCTTAAAAAGTACTTTTTTAATTGACCTCATAGTACTAAGATTGCCAATGAGAAAAAAAATGTTTTTAATATTTTTAGTTATAAATTTCCAAATTGGGGAATTTTTTATGGCCAACTGCCCCATCTGCACTCACTGATAATAGAAGGGACGAATGATACGTCGATTCGTGCTGAGAAAGAGAAAGCAGGAGAGGGGAGGAGAGGATGGATAAAATCAGTGGTGAAAAGACGAAGGGCTGATCTACCTCCGATTTTCTAATTTCTCCTTCATTCCATATTAAAATAGAAGCTAAAAATATTCTACTTATTTCAATTTCGCGCCAGAATTGTCTCAAAATTTCGGCGCGAAATTCAAATTGCAAGATTATTTTTTCTACCTCAGAAAGTCCAAACTATATATATATATTTTTAAAATATAACTAATTATTTATTGATGTGTCTATTTCTGATTATTGAGAAATACATTGTCCTAGAATGAAGAACAAAGTTTTGAAATTCGGAACTAACGGTGCAGGTTTAATGTGATTCGTACAATAGGTGAGATTAATGACTTTTGTTTCTTAAATTCTGATGGCATCGAGATGAAAGATCTGTTTATTAGATTTGCAAAAACCCTTAAATATATTTTTTTCTTTCCCTCTTCCCAATTAAAAGTTTCAAATATATTTGATTTAGTTTAAAATTATATATATTAAATTTCAATAAAATGTACCATAAATCAATATTAATCAAAATTCAATCAATTTTAATTTATCTACTCTTATAATTAGTTCAGTTTCAAGTAATTTATTTTTAATTAAACTTTTTTATGACAAATCTTTTTCCTCTGCGCATTTCTACTTCCTCGCTCTTCTTTATTTATAAATTAGTGTTGATTTAAAACGAGACTCTGTGTGATATGAATATCGTAAAGATTCACGAGTTACTGATTATGATATTAATGGTAGTGGCTAATTATTTGTAATGGAAGTCGATATGCTTGTGTCTAAGTTATGTGGATGTGCCGACGTTGATTAAAAAAAAGAGAGCAAGAGAATCGTCTACAATATTTAAATAAAAAAGAATATATAAATAAAGGTATATTTTTAACAAATTTTTAATAAAATATCGAGCTAATGTTCTATATATTCAGCAATCCTATTCTTTACATATTAAATTTAATACAGATTATTATTTACACTTCAACCATCAGCGCGATTTTTTTGTAATTTTTTATCAGCTATCAAACTTAACAATTACATTAACAATTAATTAAATAAAAAATTGCAGCTATTTTCAAAATCGGCACGACTAAATAGCTAATGAACGATTAATCTCGATTGCATCCTCTCTTTTTGTTAAAAAGTGAAAATTTGGAGAAAAAAATTCTTCTAACTGCACATCGAGATTATTCTGTAATATTTATCAAGGACCACATTGTAGGTTTAAAAAGAATTCCTTTTATTTAAGAAAAATTATTTTGTACAACCAACAATTTTTTTAATTGGTCCTTGATTATAGATGTTTTTTAACTGTTTTTTCGCATCTCTAGCTTTATTATCCAATTCGGCTTATTTGATGAGGCTTTGTTTGTCCTTCAACCACTTTTATTAAAACTTATAATTTCTCTTAGAAAAAAATTATTTCAATATTTATTACCTCCAATAAAACTTAATAATTGTAAAACGACTGCTTCTGTTTTTATTATGTCTGCAAATTAATGCGGTGCCTTTACTGTAATCAACCAAATTTAAATAATTTGTATTCATTACAATTGTTTTTCAAGATCGCAATCTTGTTTGTTTTCTTTGTAAATAAGTGATAAAAAATTGTTTCACTACAAGAAAACTTGGAAATTTTAGCCACATATGTAAAATAGAAATATTATCAAAAATATGAAATTAAACATTTTGTAAGGCAAATTATTAGTAAAATAAATTTTCATTTGATGCAAATTAAATAATTAATTAAATCTGTTATCAAGAATTTGAGAAAATTTTGTATTTGTTACAATTGGCTTTAAAGGTCGCAATCTTTTTTGTTCACTTTGAAAATAATTAATAAATAAGTGTTGCATAATATAATAATATATAATAATATAATAATACAATAAGATAATATAATATAAAAATAATATAATAATATAATAAGACAATGTAATTAGGTTGTTAACAAGAAATTTTAAAACAGTTTAAAATGATTAAAATTGCTTTTAATGATTGTAATTTCTTTTTGTTTACTTTGAAAATATAGGGTAAGAAATTGTTCCACTATAACAAAATTTTAAAATTATTCGTAACGTGAATGTTCAATTGATATTAAAAAATAAAGTATTAAAGTTTTTATCAAAAAATTTGAAAAAATGTTAAATTCGTTGCAATTTTGATTAAAGGAATGGTGCACAAAGACACTTTTTTATTTTACAACTTTGTCTATATTTGTTTACTTCATAAATCCTATTTTTTATTATATAAAGCGTTAAAAAAATTCCACATATTTATGACATTATATATTTTGTATAAAATAAGTAATTTTCATAAATGTTTGTATTTAACCCATACATTTAAATAATTGTCGGCCTAAAAGTACAGCCCGTGCCGCCAGCTTTAGGATTGTGTTTGAATGTTTATGATTGGCTTTTTAAAACAACCTGTGGGCCAGAAATAATTAAAGTTTGACCAAAAGTTACAGCAGGTCAAAGTAAAGGCACCGAATTAATTTTTAGACCTACGGAAGCTGAAAAAGAAATTCAGAAATTTGAATTTCACGCCGAAATGGCCTTAAAATAAGAGGTTATGTATAAACGTCGTTCTACAGTTTTGCCGAAAAATTCAAATCACCAAATTTTCTTTCCAAAAAAAATTCCTGGGAGGATTAAATTTTTTTGTATTTTTTGTGGTTGAAGTTTCTCTCCTGCTGCTCTATAAGTGCAATCACGTGCTGCGTGAGCTAGAGACTTTAGAGTGTAGTAGAGATTCGCTATTAATAGTTAAAAAAGCCGTTTAGCGTTTTTGTTCGCTTCTTTCGATTTAATTATTTATTCATGTTTTCTCCGCCCTTAAGCTTCAGGCCGTCGTTAACAATATCGAATGACGCTTTTCGTTATTTTCTAAAAATACTATGAGGCAATCCGGATGTAAGATTGGAATTCCTTATAAGGAATTGAGCAGAAATGGGAAACAAAAGCGAAATGATAGGCATAAAGTGAGAGAGAAATAGATAATTACGCATATGAATGAGATTCGAAATATTGCGTAAAAAACGTACAATGCATACGTATATATATTAATTTATTTATTTATTATTTATAAATATTTATATCATCAGTTTTAACTCTCACTTTGATCCCCTCTCTTCGCGCTGTCGAAGTTCACGACAAAAATATAATATTAGTCTGATTTTTTCTATATATTTTTTGAAAAACTTT
>JAAAKG020145634.1:0-10846 GCA_010014905.2 Druon quercuslanigerum | reverse complement strand
AATCAATAAAATTTAATTCTGAACAAAATGCTCGAATGTTTGAAAATTCGACCATTTTGTTCAGAATTAAATTTTATTGATTAAACATTCTACTATTTGATTAAAAATTTAATTATTTTCTTAGAAATTTAATTATTTTGTGAAAAATTAATCTTTTTGGTCTAAAATTTCACTGCTCTGTTCAAAATTCGTCCTTTTGGATAGAAAATACATATTTTATATTCCAAATTAAATATTTTATTGAAAATTCATCTTTTTGTTTTTAAAAGAATTATATTTTTTGATAATTCCTTTTTAGTTTAATATTTAAACATTAAAGATAAGAATTTAACCAAAAACAGTTACATTTTCAAAAAAGGAGTTCAATTTTTAACAACAAAAAAAAGTTTTCAACAAAACCGTTAAATTCCGACCACAGAAGATGTTTATTTAACAAAACTTTTGAATTTTAGACAAAATGGTCCAAGTTTTTAAAAGACAGTTAAGTTTCTAATAATAAAAATCATATTCTAATAAGAAAGACAAATTTTCAATAAAGTAATACAATATTCAGCAAAATAGAATTTTTAACCAAAAGAGATGAAGTTTGAACACAAAATATAATAGTAGACATTTCAATAAAAAAAAAATTTTAACTAGAAATAGTATAAATATAATAATTAATTCAGTTCAAATTTGAGCGAAAAAAGAGGAAAATTTTTTTAAAAAGCGAAAAAGAACAGTTGAATCAGGATGAACTCTAGTTTAAAAAATGTCCAGGACACTGGGAACGCAAACCAATATTGGAAAATAGAAACTTACCAATATTTCCGCCCATAATTCCAGTACTTCCGTTTCGTGAACGATGGCAGATTATTTTACTTTATTCGTCCCTCTTCGTCATTCTTTCTCCTTTTATACTGAAAAATCGGGTATGTGCAATTCGAGTCTATGCAAGACACGTGCGCCTGTGAGACCGCGGAAAATAAATAAGACGCTGGCGTCTGCGGGTGGGGGATAAAATAAAAGAAATTTCTCTCTTTCTCTAAATAAAAGTCTGAGATCGAGACCAAGAGGAATGGCCAAAAGGCGCAACGGCGACGACCCAGCAGAGAGAAGTTAAAAGCCAAGATCAATGGCTTAGCTACGTGGCGAATAGGTGGGTTTCCGGTTCCGTCCAAACTACTCGCTACCAAATAAAATGGGATGCTATCGCTTCCGTTTAGTTCTTTCCCCTATTTTGTGTTTTTCTGATGCGCTGAGTAGCTCGAGGAATCTCTCATTACAGATGCAACTTAAGACCTGCCTAGCTTCTTTGAACGAAATCCAAGATTATTGGATCCTTATCCTTATCCTTAAGGCTTCCATTCTCTAGAAATTCTACAATTTTGCCTTTGTGATACAACTCAAAGACGGTAAATAAGATATAAGAGTCCATTCTTGGAAAATTTTAGATAATATATTATATTATATGAGATATTACACGAAAATATTATATTTGGATAAGTATGGAAATTAAATGTTTTTTGATCAGATTTTTTGTTGTTGTTTAATGCGTCTAATTACGCTTTATCTATTTTTTACTCCTCAATTTTGAACCAAATTAAAATTTTTTTTTTAAATACTCGTGAGTCATTTTACTGTCTGAGAGATACGCCTGTATTAGGGTTTGAACCTTTAATACGTCAAAAAAACGTCGACCAACGTCGGCAGTAGGTGAGACAACTCAGCGGGCCACTAACGACGAACAACATGCCATATAATGCATATTTTTTTGCTATTTTTACCCAAAAAAAATTTTTTTTGCTCTATTAGTTTTCGAGAAAACAAGGCTTTACATTGCGCTATGAATCGTTTTTGCAAAATTAACCCTTATTTAAAAAACTGAACCCTTGTAATAAAAAAAATTATTTAGAAAAAGTATTAAAAAAAATGACTAGGCTAGATTTCTTTGCTATTTATTTGCTTTTCAATGTAGTATGTAACACTTTCTTGAAATCAACCCTTATTTTCAAAAACAAACCCCTCTGTACGACGTAGACAAGAATATATCGTAAAATAATGTTTTTCAGAATTTTTCACTGTCAATAAAGTTTCCGATTTTTTGGCTCATCGAAAATACCCACTTCGATTTTTTCGCTTCAACCCTTAACGATAAAACGCAACCCCTCTGTACCACGTAGAAACTACTTTGTCAAAAAATAATCTTCGCCAGAATCCTACACTATCAATAGAGTTTCTGATTTTTGGGCTCCTCGAAAATACGAACTTCGCATTTTTGGCTTCAACCCTTATCGTTAAAAGGCAACCCTTATGTTTCACGTAGACATATCACTGTCAAAAAATAATCTTTTTCAGAATTTCGCTGTGCCAATAGTGTCCCTGATTTTTCGGCTCATCGACAATACCTGCTCCGATTTTTTGGCTTTAACACTTAATGATAAAAAGCAACCCCTCTGTATCACGTAGAAATTACTTTGTCAAAAAATAATCTTTTCCAGAATCCTACACTATCAATCGAGTCTCTAATTTTTTGGCATCTCGAAAATACCCACTGCGATTTTTAGTCTTTATCCCTTTGCGGTAAAAAGGAACCCCTATGTTCCAAGTAGACAAGACATTTTCAAAAAATAATCTTTTTCAGTATTTTTCACTGTCAATAGAGTCTCTGATTTTTGGACCCATCGAAAATACCCACTCTGATTTTTTGGCTTCAACCCTGAACGATAAAAAGCAGTCTCTGAGTTTTGGTGTCGTCGAAAATACCCACTTTGATTTTTTGGCTTCAACCCTTAACGATAAAACGCAACCCCTCTGTACCACGTAGAAATTACTTTGTCAAAAAATAATCTTTGCCAGAATCCTACACTATCAATAGAGTTTCTGATTTTTGGGCTCCTCGAAAAAACCAACTTCGCATTTTCGGCTTCAACCCTTATCGTTAAAAGGCAGCCCTTATGTTTCACGTAGACATATCACTGTCAAAAAATAATCTTTTTCAGAATTTCGCTGTGCCAATAGTGTCCCTGATTTTTCGGCTCATCGAAAATACCCGCTCCGATTTTTTGGCTTCAACCCTTAACGATAAAACGCAACTCCCCTCTGATTCTGGAAAAGATTATTTTTTGACAAAGTAATTTCTACGTGGTACAGAGGGGTTGCGTTTTATCGTTAAGGGTTGAAGCCAAACAATCGGAGTTGGTATTTTCGATGACCTCAAAAATCAGAGACTGATTTTTATCGTGTAGGGTTGAAGCCAAAAAATCGGAGTGGGTATTTTCGATAAGTCCAAAAATCAGAGACTCTATTGACAGTGAAAAATACTGAAAAAGATTATTTTTTGAAAATGTCTTGTCTACTTGGTACATAGGGGTTGCTTTTTAGCGCTAAGGAATAAAGCCCTAAAATTGCGATGGGTATTTTCGAGATGCCCAAAAATCATAGATTATGCATAGTGTAGGATTCTGGAAAAGATTATTTTTTGACAAATTAATGTCTACGTGGTACAGAGGGCTTGCTTTTTATCGTTAAGGGTTGAAGCCAAAAAATCTAAGTGGGTATTTTTGTGGAGCTTAAAAATCAGAGACTGTATTGACAGTGAAAAATTCTAAACCAGTTTTTGACATATTCTTGTCTACGTGGTACAGAGGGGTTTGTTTTTGAAAATAAGGGTTGATTTCAAGAAAGTGTTACATATCACATTGAAAAGCAAAAAAATCAAGCCTAGCTATTTTACTCAAAATTTGATGATTTTTGTAGATGGCGCCGCTGAGTTGACGGCAAGCTAGCGGTGCCTTGTTTTCTCGAAAACTAATTGAGCAAAAAAAATTTTTTTTTTGTAAACAATAACAAAAAAATAGCAAGAAAATATGCATTATATGGCATGTAGTTTTTCGTTAGTGGCGCCGCTGAGTTGTCTCACCTGTCGGCAGTCGACGGTCGAATTTCAGTCTATTCAGATGTCAATAACATTCAGCGAGTATTAAAACCATGAAAAGAGTATAATGTCAGTGATATAACTTTTTTATATCGCGTATAACTTTCTTTAATTATTATTGTTTTTAATTTTACTCAACAATCAGAGCACATCTACACACACCCAAACATCCCAGTGGGGGAAAAAAATTAAGGATGTCCTAGAGACGTCTTTGGGACATCCTTAAGATGTATTTTATAACGTGTCTTTAAGACGTCTAATGTCAGTCCGAAAGATGTCCCAAGAACGTACATGTCTTTAAGACGTCTTTCGAACATCTTTATGACATTGGACGTCTTTTGAACTAACATAGGACGTCCTAGGAACGTCCCAAGGACGTTCTCGGGATTTTCAAAGTTTTGTGCCCAATGGGATTTTGGTTCTGTGAGTCCGGAAACCTTAATTTAAAATAATATATAGAGAAACATTGATAAAAAAAATTTGGTAACATTCTAATTATTTAAAAAATAATTTTATTAAAATAGACATAAAAGTTGTGGAAAAAAATTTAAAATTCTATCAAATACTCTGTCCTTGATTGCTTCAAAATAAACGTTTCTTGGTTGGATAATTTGAAAAATCAAGTATTAACGTTATGAACGTTTATTAAATTGCATTATTTATAACTGTTATTGAAAAAATAGATTGAGAATGGAAAAGTTTGTACTTTTAATGGTTTAAAACATAAATAACAATGAACATGAAGCAGCTATTTGCAAAAATTACAAAATATGACTGACATCTGAATAGCCTGAAAATCGACCGACGACTGCCAACGTTGTTCGACGTTTTTTTTTTCATTGACGAGTCGCCGATTATTTGTCTGAAAAAATCAAAAATACCCTTCTGTGCAGCGTCTGGAGGTAGCGAGTCTTCTACTACTGACGTCTGCGGGACATTCAATAGTTCAGTGATGCAATGCTGGTTTGGTCAGACGCAGGTCTCTCTCCAAAGTCCGCGCTCGCGAGCATAGATTGAACGTCCCAGTAAGCACAAAACTTTGAAAATCCCAAGAACGTCCTTGGGCCTTTCCTAGGACGTCATATGTCAACCCAATCAACGTCTATAAGACGTCCAATGTTTTAAAGATGTCCTAAAGACATCTTAAAGTCATGGACGTTCTTAAGACATCTTTCGGACTGACATTAGACGTCTTAAGAGCATCCCTGCGATGTCCAAATGACATGTTACAAAAGACGTCTTTGGGATGTCCAGAAGATGTCTCTAGGACATCCTTAATTTTTTTGACCACTGGGGTTTCATTTAATTTCCGACATAATCTAGAAATTTATAGACTTTTCTAGAATATTGAGGAATTTGCTCAAATATTTTATAATGTTTCAAAATATTTCACAATATTCTATATTAATTTGCAATACCGGGATAATTTTTTGGAATATTCTAGAATCTTTCAAGATTTTCATGACTACTTCGAAGCATTTTAGTCTAGAGTGTTTTCGATGTTTCTTTTTATTTATTTTTTTGGTTGATTTGTTTTTTATTGATTTTATTTATTCTATTTTCATTTTTAGAATAAATTAGAATTACTTTTTTTCCTTCACATGTAGATGTTATTTCTGGATTGAAAGAAAATGTTTTCTTGGTTAAGATTTTTTTGGTTAGGAGCGTCTAATTTAAGTTTTAAGCATTTAAAATTTCCTCTACTGAAAACAGGTGGCTTCGGACAACAGCGAGTCTCCTCCTACTGATGACTGCGGGACATCCAGTGGTTCAGCGATGCAACGCTATAGTGGTCAGACACAGGTCTCTCTCCAAAGTCCGCGCTCGAGAGCCCACATTGAAGAAACGTTTCATTTAATTTCTGATATAATCTAGAAATTTATGGACATTTCTAGAAGACTGAGAAAGTTTCCTAAATATTTTATAAGGTTTTAAAATATTGCGCAATACGCTATAATATTTTTCAATATCAGGATAATTTTTTGGAATATTCCAGAATCTTATAAGATTTTCTAGACTGCTTGGGAGTCTTTGAGTCTAGAGTATTTTTGATGTTTCTTTTTATTTTATTTTATTTTTTTTTGTTGATTGATTTCTTGATAATTTTTCATTGACTTTATTTTTTCTATTTTGATTATTGGTTCAGATTTTTTTGTTTAGGAGCGTCTACTTTAATTTTTAAGTAATAACAGGTGGCCTCGGACAACAGCATGTCTTCTACTACTGATGCCAGCGGGACGTCCAGTGGTTAAGTGATACAACGCTATAGTGGTCAGACACAGGTCTCTCTCCAAAGTCCGCGCTCGAGATCTTAGATAGAAGCAGCGCTTTATTTTATTTCTCATACAATCTAGACATTTTTTAACGTTTCTACAATATTGTGAAATGTTTCTCAAATTGCTGTAATATTCTATACTTTTTTAATTATTTCAAATAAAAATGAACCATCAACTAAAAATAAGGTTATAGACTTTTGAATGCAAAAAGATGAATTGTAAATAAAAAAAATTATTTTCCTTCAAACACTATGTATTCTCCATCTTTGCCTAAGAAAATGTTTAATCAATTTTCAATAAAATGATTGACTTTTTAACCAAACAGTTGAGTTTTCAACTAAATATTTTCTAGAATATTCTAGAATATTCTAGAATATTCTAGAACCTTTCAAGATTTTCTAGACTATTTGGGAGTATTTTAGTTTAGAGTAACTTCGATGTTCTAACATTTTTAGAATGAATTAGAATGAATTTTTTCCATTCACAACAAGATAGTATATCTTTATTGAAAGAACATGTTCTTTTGCTTCGAAAGTTTTTGGTTTAGAGCGTCTAATTTATTTTCCAAGTATTTCAAATTGAAGAACATAATAATATAGCTTTCCTCTACTGAAAACACGTCTCGGCTGACCATAGCGAGTCTACTACTACTGACTTTTTATTTCTGATATAATTTAGAAATTTATGGACTACTTCATTATGTTTTACGTTATTCTGTAATGCGGGAACGATATTTTAGAATATTCTGGAATCTTTGGGAAATTTGATCCTTACCATTATACTTATTTCTTTTATTTTCTGGAAATTCTACAAATTCACCTTTGTATTTTAACTCGAAGATGATCAGCGTCAGATACAAGTCCATCCTTGCAAAATTTTATCTTTATTTTAGGGTCCTTTCACAAACTACGTTACCAATTTAAGGAAGGGGGGGGGGATTTTCGCTAAAAAAGATGATTGGTAACAGAAAGTGGGGGGAGTGTTAGTGAAAGTAACGTAACTTATCATTTCCTGTCAAAAATTCATCATCTTTAGTTAAAATATCAACTGTTTGGTTGAAAGTTAAACTCGCTTGTTAAAAATTAAAATTTTTTTGAGAATCACGTCCTTGTCTGAAAATGTTACGTTAACATTATTAGAAAATTAAACTTGTGAGTTGAAAATTCATCTTTTTTGTTCGAAAATTATTTTTCTTAGTTGAAAATTCATCCATTTTTGTTAAAATTGTAACTATTCGCTTGTAAATTGATCTGCTTTAGTTGAAAATTAACTTTTGCTTGTTAACTTCTTAACTTATTTTTTGTTCTAAATTCAATTATTTAGTTAAAAATTAAACTTGTTTAAGAAATTTCTACTTTTTGGTAGAAAATCAACTTTTTTTAAAGAAATCCTATTTTGGTTGAAAATTCAAATGTTTTTTAGATAATTTATCCTATTGGTTTAATATTTATCAATTTTTTTTTAAATCGATGTATTTTTCTAAAAACTTGTACTTTGCTGGAAAATTTATCTTTTTTAATAAACATTTAACTATTTAGTTCAAAATTAATTTTCCTTAGCTGGAAATTTAACAGCTTGGTTAAAAGTTTGAAAGATTATCCTTCTTTAATTTTTGTTTGAGAGTCTAATTTAGTTTTTGGTTAATAATTCAACTATTTTTTATAATATGTGGTTGTAAAAGCAACTCTTTGACTGAAAATTATTTTTTTGTTTTTAACTGATTTGATATTATATCACATTTTTTATTGAAAATATATATTTTTTGTAAAAAAAAGTTCATGGCTGTAAATTTATATCTCTTGGTACAGTATGTTCCAAATCACTTAATTATTCTACAATAATTTATAATTTCGCAAAATTCTACAATATTCTGCAATACTAAAATGGTTTTAAAATGTTCTGCAATTTTCTAGATCTTTGACATTTCTTGAGCATTCTTAAGTGTTTTGGATGTTCTACCATTATTAGAATTAATTAGAATGACTTTTCCCCTTTTACATCATGATATTATATCTGGATGGGAATAAAATATATTTTTCTTCCAAATATTTTAATTTAAAGAGACTAATTTAGTTTTTATTATTTAAAATTAAATAAAAAATAATATGTCTACTCTACTTAAAATAAGTCGCGCCTGATCATATTGAGTCATCCACTACTGACACCTACGGGACGTCCAGTGTTTCAGTGATAAAATGGTTATGTGACCAGGCACATGTCTCTCTCAAACGTCCGCGCTCGACATAAGAGCAGCGTTTTATTTCATTTCTGATATAATCTAGAAATTCATTGACTTTGTTAGAATGTTGGAATGTTTGAGAATCTTTTGGAATATTCTATATCGTTTTAAAATATCTCGTTACGTTTTAGTTATTCTGTAAGGCTCGATTTTTTTGATTTTTTTATTATCATAGAATCTTTTGAAATTCACTAGTGTTCTGGAATTCTGGAAAATTTTGAATGTTCTCAAATTTTCAGTAAATCTATATTTTAAAATTTCCACAATGTATTGCAAAATTTTCTGCCATAATTATTACAGTAATTCTTGTGCAATTCTGTAATATTCTGACATTTATAATATATCTAGAACATTCTGTAGAATGTTCTAGAAATTTCTTGAACATTAACAAATTTGAATAACTCAGGAAGCAATGCATATTGTTTAAGGTTCTTATCTTCATTTTAAATTATAGAGTTTCTAGAATTTTTGAATCTTTGAGAATCTTTTGGAATATTCTATAACGTTTTAAAATATCTCATTATGTTTTAGTTATTCTGTAAGGATGGAATTTTTTTTAATATTATGGAATCTTTTGAAATTTGCTAGTGTTCTGAAATTCTAGAATGTTCTGAATGTTCTCAAATTTTCAGTATATCTATATTTTGAAATTTCTACAAGATATTGCAAAATGTTCTGCCAGAAATGTTATAGTAATTCTTGTGCAATTATGTAATATTCATTCACTTAAAAATTTCGGAATTTTTCGGAATTTATTTTTCAGATTATTCTCGAAGAGTACAGAATGTTCTTGAAATTTCTAGAACTTTATTTTCTAGAAAATTAACAAATTTGAATAACTCGGGAAGCAATGAATATTGTTTAAAGTTCTTATCTTCATTTTAAATTATGGACTTCCCTAGAATGTTGGAATGTTTTAGAATCTTTTGGAATATTCTATAGCGTTTTAAAATATCTCATTATGTTTTATTTATTCTGTAGGGTTGGAATTTTTTGAATATTATAGAATCTTTTGAAATTTGCTAGTGTTCTGAAATTCTGCAATGTTTTGAATGTTCTCAAATATTCAGTAAATCTATATTTTAAAATTTTTACAAGATATTGCAAAATGTTCTGCCAGAAATGTTATAGTAATTCTTGTGCGATTCTGTAATACTCTGAAATGCACCTAAAAATTTCGGAATTTTCCGGAATTTATTTTTCAGATTATTCTCGTAGATTACAGAATGTTCTAGAAACTTCTAGAACTTTATTTTCTAGAACATTAATAAATTTGAATAACTCACCAAGCAATGAATATTGTTTAAAGTTCTTGTCTTCATTTTAAATCATACACATAAACACAGTCTATAACAAAATGTTAAGGTGGGTCGAGTGATAAATATTAAAATATTCATAATCTGAGGTTTGAAATTTAATATTAATATATTCTCTTTTGCTTTTTGATTTACTCTTCTTCAGAGACTTTTGTCAAATAATTAGAGTCTGAGTTCTTTTCAATTCTACCGCGAAAAATTAGCGGGTAATGAACAAGACTCGAGAGAACTTTGGCGCTCGGTTTGCAAGAGACCACCAACCGGAAGTGTGTCGCAGAAATGAAATGGGAGGTTTTGTTTTACCCACGGATGAGAGAGAAAATTGCAAAAGAACCGACCGAGCGAAAAGTTCGCGACTTCGATGTTTGCAGATTCTTTTCAACCCTTCGAAACTTTCCCAGTCCATTGTTCCTTATTTCGAAAGAGGAAAGAAAATAGATAATAAAGCCACGTCAAGACGAAAGTTATTACCAAGAACACACTTCCTGTTTATCAGAATCCACACGAGCTTCTGTCTTTTATTATGAAAGATGTCATTTTTATTTTCCCAGGGTTTTTTCCACTCAGAACCAGAAAAAAAATTACCTGATAATTTCAGGTTTTTTCCATGAATTTCAAGTTTATTCCGCATTTAACTTTCTATAGAAGGGCGCCATTCAAATATTTCACATTTTTTTAAAAACATTCGACTCGAAATATCTATTTAGTTTCAGTTTTAGTTTAATTTAAAAAGCTTTTACAAATTATATTAAATTTTTAAATCAAAGTCCCTGTCCTAAAATAAAAACGATAATAATAATAATAATAATAATAATAATAATAATAATAATTGAACAAAGAGCCTTGGTGGATCAGTTGGTTAGACGATCGGACTTCACCTCAGAGGTCCGGGGTTCGATCCCTGAGCCGGTAACTCTGGGCATTTTTCTATGTACCTTTACCGAGGTTCTGGTGGTTCGGAACCCACCTTAAGCCTTAGGTCCCCCCATCGTGCACTTGACTGCAACCCAGTCCGTCAATGATTGGGGTAAAAACCAGGCTTTGTCCAATATGTCGTTGGCACAAAGCTCTCATCAGATCACTTGATTGCATTATATAA
>JAAAKG020145633.1:0-10846 GCA_010014905.2 Druon quercuslanigerum | reverse complement strand
CAAATGTATGATCTGATAACCATCAGAGTCTAAAGTTTTCGCAATAATTTTTTTCATATGTTCACGATATCCACTCAGGTTGGCCAATTACAATTTTCTATTTAAATTTTGTTCAAACAACGGAACTCTCATCGAGATTTAATTTTGTTTCTTTTTTTTTTGAATATCTTCTAATTGTTTACAATATTCTAGTCAAAGGGACCGACATGTGACGTCATAACAATTAACGTTCAGATTTTTAAATACTGATTTATTCTCTAATATGCGTTGGAGCAACTCATTCAATATTGAACCGTTTTTCTTTTCATAATGTTTAATTTCGCTTCGTCAGATTTATCAACTATGTAAAGCGCATAGACAGCCTTCGACCTTACTTAGGTACCTTTTAAGCAGATGTTTAAAATTGTCAGCATCTTTCAAACTGTTTCTAGATTTTCACTTTTATAACTTCAATCCTCGACAAGGCTCGTAAGATGGTTTTTAATTTGGAGTTTGATGCTTTTATTGTTCAGACGTGTTTCTATGACACGACCTACGGATATAGTCTACGAATTTCCCTAAACAAATTTATAACACCAATTCTCCGACTAGCCCAAGCAGGGCCACCAGGTTAACACCCTGTTTTTGATTTTTACCAAATGCGTACCAATAGGCATCGACAGCCCTTTTCTATAGCAATCACAGGTAGGATTAGAAACTTTCGACACACCCTCTGGAAGATCAAATTACCCTCAAGCATACTACAGCTTGACGAAGCGAACAGATCTCTCTCAGCTTCCTATCGAACAGCTTCGAGTCCCCGTGAGTGCGGTCTTTACATTTAAAGCTTCTGTATCTTATGTGATTATTGCAAGTTTAATAAATGGTTTATTAACTATTGTGCATCTCAAACCAGTGGTAAACAAGTTATCTCAAGTGGAGAGGAAAAGAAGGATCGGAGGGGAAAGGACCCGGGCACTGATCCGAGCCCGCAACTCGAGAAATGACCCCTTTGGACTTTGACCATAGACCGCAACTCGAGTGCACCGAGAAGACTACTATGCATACGTCCATCATATATTTTAAAGACTGAAATTTTTTATTTGGTTTTCATGCAAATATTTTGATTAAAAAATAATATGAAGAGTTTCTATTAGAAATTTTAAGCCATTCATAATTTAATTTATATAGTTATGTGGCACGAAGTTTGTTAGTAAGGAACTCTTAAATACAAATTTCTCCCATTCTTAAAATGGGCAAGGAAAAGTACAAAAGAATATTATGTCTTTTTTAGTGTTTTTTTGTTAAAGGTTTAGAAATAAAATTATACTATTCAGAATGTCACAGAATAAGTTTTTTTTTAAATTGTTTTTTAATCTTTCTTTTTATTTTTGTTCATTTCTGATAGTAAGGTGTACGCTTCTGACCAAGTGAATTACGTCATAAAATAGCTTAAAAATAAGCTATTTCTGATGCAAAATCAATAATTATACTTAAGCAAAGTATACAAAATACATGATAGAATTGTTATTGTCATACTGAAAATTCTGTTCAAAATCGAATGTGAATTCTATTTTTGCTAATACTTTTTATGAAATGAAAGTACATTTTCTAAAAGATTTTTGTAAGCGTATTTCATTAAAAATATTATATATAAGTCCCGTAATTTGAGTAAACGAAGTTTAATTTTCTACATTAAAAATTAATAAATCTTAGTCTCAACTTTTATGATTGCTTCACGGTGACTTTTTTTATTAAACATCATATTAAATTATTAAATTTTGTTTCAAATTTTCACTCGGGTGAACCCGGTTTTTAATTATAGCCAAGGACTAAGTGAAATGACTGATGAGATGTGGATGTGATAAGTTAATTTAATACGATGTTTGAAATCTCTTGCAATGATGTTGTAAGTACAAAATTACGAGCATGGTATAGTTTTGAGTTCGTCTTTTACCGCTGTTATACTTAAACAGCGACCGTGAGCCTGTTAAAGCTACCATCTGCCACTCCACAGGTTTTTAGTCTCTTGCTTCCTGATGAAAGAAAATAGTTGCTTACAATGCTACAGTTGTTTAATAAAACCGTCTTCTGAGCTGCCGCCAGCACCTTACTCATTGCGTGCACATTGCCTGTAGCCGAAATCAGAATAGCGTGATCAGATGCATGCTTCACATTCTCTCATATGGTCTATACTTCATGCCTTAACTCGCTATACTTATGGATCGTGGTTGTACAGAGTGACTGAAAATTTCGGTTAAGTGGACAATCAGGGATCACAGTCTCTATTTTTTCTAAAACAGAGGAATAGAGGACTTTTTTCCAAAAAAAGAGGACCTTCATCCAAAAATAGAGGACTTTTGGAGGACCTATTTTTGAAATGAAGGATAGTATATGAAGCAAGGTTAATAGAAATGTTATTAGTGTTCGGATGAACAATTATATATTTTTTTGAAGAAAGTAGAACGAAGTCAGTGGAAAACAATATATCTTCGAATGAACGTATGTACATGACCATTTACATTACAAAGTAATACACCTACATAAGTGAGGTCACTAGAAAATGAGACATCTTGGAATAAATGTCTGATCTTATACGTTAAAAATTAATGGAACTATATAAACTTTTTAAATGATAATGTGCTTAATAAGTTACAACTTAAACAGTTGTAAAGCAGTCTTATAGCAGCATTTTATGCTTACTATTACTATACTTACTATACTTACAGTTGTAGCTAAACAGTTTACAGCCATTTCATTAAATATGAGAGTTTTATAGTTTACAGCTTACAATATAAAATATATTATTAATAGAAATAGATAGTCTTACAATCCTTCTCTAAATTTTAATAGCGCATTACGGCTTGGTAATTTATTAAATTAGTATCACATTGAACAATCGTTACTGCAGAATTTCAGTAGTTCTCTTCCTGCTATTTTATTGTAACCCATCTACCTTCTGTCGTTTTTCTTTTTATTTATCTCGAAGTTTTTGTAGCCTGTGAATTATTTCTTTTACAACTATATCTTTGGCATTTCTCTTCACAACCAAATGCAACTCATCTTGCATAGATTCGGCATCAAGCGCGGTATTTTTAAAATCCTTTTCTGCCGATTTTAAATCACCCTCTAATTTCTTGAATGTTTTTTGTTCTCTTTCTTTACTTTGTGACAGTGCTTTTTCTTTGGCTTCAACTTCAGTTTTAGAAGCTTTCTTATCAGCTGTTCCTTAAGGATTCGCTTTTCGTTATCCAAGTAAAGCTGGTATGGCGAATGAGCCTTTTGTGCCAGTCTAACTACTTCAGAAGTTAGTGGCACTTTGTGCACTATTTTATCATTTTTTCAAGCCGTCAACAATTTCAAGTTTTTCCTTTAAAGTTCTTTCCGTCATTCTATTTTTGTCTTCAGTAAGAAGTCTTCCTGAAAGTGAAAAAGCCTCTTTCTACATCAGTGTCTCCTTGAGTCAGAGCAAGAACATTTTGAACGACTCACTTTATCTCTTGATATCTTACACTCGGATTTGAATGATTTTGAAGGCTAAATATGAAGCTCCAATAAGAATCAATTCTTTCATCCTTGTTCAGTTTAAGTCAAACATTTTCGTGCAGTTGTAGCAACCTCCATTCACACTCTAATTTATTGGCGTCAATACAAGGGAGTAGTATTAACTGTCCAATTTTTGTTATGTAAGATGCACTTTCAGGTTTCTTATTATTTTCGGGCGAAAGACATTAAAAATATTTCCAGGTTTTGAAATACTTAATTTTTATAAGTAAATGATTTACTGCCATGAAAAACAACTTTTCTTTCTGAAATAAAGCTGCAACTGTGCCTTTTACTGTTTCTCCAGGATTTACCTCAAGCAAATCTAAAAAGTTTGCTTTATCTTTAAGCAGTGAAGTAAGTTTTTCTCTAACAAATACAGTTGATTTCAGAATTGGTCCTTTAATAATACTCGATAGCAAAATCAAAACTACCGTTTTTAACTGACCATACAGTATGTGAATAAGCGGTTCTTCTTTTTGCATAATCGAGGTACATTCAGTAGTGAAGATCTTGGATGCATAAACGCTAAACTTTAAAGTGCTCTTTAAACGCGCGTCTTTTAAATACTTTATTATATCAATATAATTCGGCTTTTCAAGAGTGGAAGATTCATTCTTTGGAATTTACGTCAAAAAATAATTTTCTAACGCTGGTAACTGCTCATCTCCTCTTTCAGCTGCTGGACCTACAGTTAACAGTTACAGTGCTTATGTGTTGAATGAACTTGTGTTAAGGCAAACTTAGATCATTTTGAGTCTTCTCAAATCTCACGGCCCTGTGGTGAAAGTAATAGTAAACTTTCACCATAAAATCGGAAACATCTATGGAAAGGCAGTTGCAACGCTTTACAAAAGAATTATGCACAATATGCAGCTCAGAGGTAGTGATTTTTCCAACTGCGAAAATAAAATTGTATCAGTTGCTGATCCCAAAAAGTAAGTCGCTAAATGCCGACATACAATAATGTTCCCGCTTTGTGACCAATATCTTATTCTAATTTGCATCTTTTTACTTTTCACACTGCTTGTATCATTAAAAAGCAAGCAAGTCAGCACAACAACTTTGTCGATATCTTTAATCATTTGTTGGTGAAGAAAGGTTCCCAAAGCTTATATGATAAGATATTTAGCTTTAATTGGAGACAATGAAAAATTATCTGGTACAGAACCTGAAAACATGACTTGAAATAGTTATTTTTTCATTCACATGACGCGATGGAACTGCATATTACAACCGCTTCCATACACCAATACAGTTCCACTCTCGTTGAAGATTCTTTTGGAAGTCTCCTTGAAGAACCCCCTCTTATATGGGACATAGCTAGTAGTCACTTTTATTCGGTCAAATGTTATGACAAATTTTGTCCGCCACAAGAGCATAAGCTCTTTCATACATCTCGCTATTTTTGGATGCACCTCCACGCACTCAAGGAGCTTAATAAGTAGGTCATGGTTCGTGTTATCGAATGCCTTTCGGTTGTCAATTTAAACCAAGGACAGATTGCGTCGATACCTGCTAGAATCTTGGATAATACACATGTCCATTAACAGGTTCTCTCTGCAACCAGCCAGCCTTCTCTTGCAGCCGCGATATTTAATTATTGCAGTCCTTACCGGCTCGATAGATGCTAATATCCTCTCTTTGAGCATGCCAATCAATAGCTTGTAGCTGGTGTTTAAACCAGCTATGGGCCGGTAGTTATTTCGACTTGACAAATCTCGGGTCTTAGGAATCAGTACTGTGAGTCCTTCCTCTAACTACTGCAGAATGGACGTTATCTGTTCAAGTAAGTAGTAAATATAAGAGATAGATGTTGATGCGTAGAAGTGAACTTATTTCACCAAAAGTTGTTGATTTTATCTGGCCCTGGCGCTGATATCTCAAGCTTCATCTATTTTAGGAGTATCTCTATTTACTTATTCCCAGAAGACTTGAATCTCTTTTCGACTAGGCGCATTTTGAACGACACATGGCGTTTTGTTGAGCAGACAGGCAGGATAAGTAGAAAAGGTGGAATTTCCCTGAATCCACTTTACTCGCCGTTCAAGGCACTATTTGGCTGTTGAAAGAGCTCTTTTTTTGTGTCCAGTGCTGCTTGATGGACAGAAGTTTGCACTTGTTCCTCGTAAATATTTGATGCATGCTCTCTCACTATTTTAATTTTAAACTAAAGTTGTGCAATACGCTCGCGAGCTTTACTCACGCATACTGAAGTATCATTACTTCTATTGTCATTAAGCAGGGAGGCCGCCTTCTCGTAAACTACACAGTTCAGATTCTAGAGGTCAACAACTTCAGGGAGCAAGTTAGGGAGAGCAGTATTAGCTTCAGCTAATTTGTCCGTCCTGAGAAAGAATTTTTGATGGATTTTTGACCTTCAAATTCTCATGTTGGCATTATCGACTATCTGCAAAGGTGGTCTTGCTGGAACGGGTGGTATGTTCGCTGGAGGATCTTGCTTTTGCCATTGATAAAGAACTTCATATCCCCCTTTGCGTAAAAAGATACCTGATCTCTTAAATATTGAGGCTTTTTATGAGCGTATTCCAGGTGCATATTGTCCAACGGGTAAGGATGTCTCTCCTGCGATGGTCCGACCATTTAAAACGATGTTCTTGCGTTTATCAAGGGCTATTGCCTGGTCGTACCGTCGGTTTGGTCCGATTGCAGATCTCAACTGAACCATGGCCTTCATCCGAGGGAGGCCCATTGTGGGTGGCACTGCGCGATACTGGTGACGTAACCGCCTAATTTTTTTCATTGGGGATGCAGCCCAATGCAACGTGGCTGATTGCAAAAGAATAAAGAGCAGAGTTTTCGTCATTAGCTCAATGCTTAATGGTTATAGCAGACAGCCATATCCAGGCCTATCGAGCAATACTGGTTTAGTTTAGTCCATACTAATGATATAATAATGGCGAAGATTTATTAATTTTTAATGCAGAAAATTAAACTTGTTTTACTTAAATTACGAGACTTCGATATTTTCAATGACATACGGCTGAGAGGATTACAGGATTATCAGTATAAGGTTAACATTTTTCTCACGTATTTGTATAGTTTGCTTAATTATAATTATCCCGTTTTCATTTGAAATAGCTTGTTTTGAAGCTAGTTTATTATGTTACTCACTTTCTCATAAGAATACACCTTGTTATAAGAAATAAACAGAACAAAAACAAACGATTAAAAAACAATTACTTTTTTAGAAACTTTCTGAGTAATGTTCTAAAGATTTTAATTTTATTTCTAATTATCTTGAATAAAAAAGAACTAAAAAAATATATTTTTTTGTACTTTACCTTGCACAGTTTAAGAAACGGACAATTTTTTATTTAAAATTTACTTACTAACAATATGTACTGCGAGTGCCTTTTCAGAAAGTAAATAAATTGACTTCGCGTATTTAAAATTAAACAATAATTGATTGATTTTATAGGGCAATTCCAAATCTGTTAAAATTGAAAAAATTACCGATTTTAACGTTCAAAATTTAACTGTTTCAATTCGAAAGCATTAGTAGTTAATCAAGTTTAAACTTCTAATTGAAAGTTTATAAATATTTATCTATTTTTCAGTATAAAATATGCCATTTTTAACGAATTCAATTTTAAAATTTTTAAATCAGAAAAAGAACCATTTTTTAATGGTCAGCAATGCTTGACTGTTTATTTAGAATAAGCAATTATAAATGAAATATTCAAAACTAAACAATTTAAAACTGAATTGTTTGATGAATCGATAAAAATTCAGAGAGGTAAATTAAACTTTGAACGTTAGAGATATTTAAAAGTCTTTAAATAAAGTTTTGAGGCTTTTGAGGATTTTCAAAGGTTTAAGATAATGCAAAAATTGTATTTAGATTAATGGGGAAATTTTTTAAATGATTCTTTATTCCGAAAAAATAATTTCAACAGAATATTTAGTTAAAGAGATATTTAGAAAACTTAAACAAGTTAAAACTTGAAAATGTAGATTTTTCAAAATTTCAAACGAAAAATATAGAAGCTCTTCAAGCATTGTGAAAGGCTTCGATATAATAAAAATGTTTATTAAGGCCCCTTGGAAAATTTAAAATAATTTTTATTTGGAAAATTAATTTCAAGAGAATATTTATATAGATTGCCAATACTTTAAAAATAATGATCTGGTAGATTTAAGGGTAATTTTTTTTATTTCGCAGGATTTATTAAAAGTTCCGAAAAAATTCGAATCTTTTTAAAAGACATTTAAAAGCTTTGAAACATTTGTCAAAAATAATTACAAAGTTATAAAGGTTCCAAAAAATCTAAAATAAAACGTAGATTTTTTTATTTTTGATATAAAATTTGGTAACTTTTTAAGGTTTTTGAAAGGTCTTAAGATAATACAATTTTCTTTAAGGTTCCTGGGAAAATTTTACAATTATTTATTAGTAAAAAAATATATAGGTTTAGGAGCTTCTAGCCTAAAATTGCTTAACATGATATAATTTTAAAATTGTATAAACATGCTGATTCATTTTTTACTGTAGGACATTGAATATGATAGCGTGCATTTATAATTACTACAAATTTTGGAAGTAGAAATATTTGGACAAATTTTGGATGTAGAAAGGAAATTACGGACTTCGCAAAGAATGAAAATAGATGCCTACATTTTGCTGTTTAAAAATAAGATTTTGATAGTTCATGCTTGAAATGTGAAAATTTTATGAATATTTTATACGTGTCGATTAATGATTATACCATGCTATACAAGACGCAGCTTGTAAATAGAAAAACATAGTTTATATTTAAACATTTCGATGTGTTCTACGAACGATAGGCTATGTTATGGTTACCGTTAAGAATCAGGCTAACTTCATTTTTTATGAAATTTAGTAAGCACGTATAAGTGATAAAAGAAATAAAAATCATTAAAAATTTCTTTTTTTGAGAGTTATAGAAGCTTAATTATGTTGCAAACTGCAATACAAAAGACTGAAGTTTTGAATTCATAGGAAATGTTTCGAAAAATAATAGGCTATTTATTCCTCCAGAAAATCTCGCTAAATGAAGTTAGCGTAATTCTTAACGGTAACGAAGAGATAGTCTATTCTTCATAGAACCCATCATTTGGTTAATTATGTCTATAACATTCATGACTACTATATTCAAATCATTTAGAATACAAATTAAAAGCAAAGAAACAACTTAAAGTATCATTAACCTCCCCACTGAGAGCGGAGAGTAATTGTTCGATGCCCCCACCTCAAGCCCTTCTCTGGATCTACGCCTGCAGACGTATACCTTTTACGGACATGAGAAACGCATTATTTATTCAATAAAAATTACGGATGAAAGGTTGCGGGTGAGATAAAAGTCTGGAAATCTCCTTCTGCAAGCAACAGAAAACCAGCAGTTGCAGAAATCGTGCATCCTGGACCATAGAAATAAGGTAAGCCGAAAAAGAAAGAAACCAATACCAGCTTTAAACAATCGCTCAAATTATGTATTATTTTAGCCGCTATTTCATACAAGATTCCGTGCCTTTTTAACAAATAAATTTATATTAGCTCTCCAGGTTATTTGTGCATTTATAGGGCATTTTAAGAACATTTTTTATATAAAAATTATTCAAACAAATTAATTAACTTTAGAAAATTTTAAATCATTACCAAAAACTGAATATTCTAACCTGTTGGAGGTCAAAAACGATATTTTATATTTTCGAAGAATTTTACTCATGAGAAAGAATACAAATACATAATTAACGGAATTTTTTGTATTCACTTTTTTAATATACTATTTTATTTTTTAGAAAACGTTTGGTCGCTCGAAAACCCCCTTTAACATGCAAGCTGTAATTTTTTTTATCTCCGATCAAGTTTGTCCTGAAGAATTTTTCAATGCGAGCGATATTTGTAAAGTATTTGTGATTATATGTCCTAATGGCAACAAAAGGAGACGGGACAAGAACAGCTATCTCCGTTTGTTGTATTATTGGGAAAAGTAACCGCAAAAAATTTCGATGGGTTAAATATAATAGACCGAGGTAGCCGCTCTCGACTCCCCTTCCATTGTCGACATTAAGACGCACACTTCAGTCTTAAAATTTACTTCTTTGATACTTGAAGAGGTCTTAAATACTATTGTTCTGACCTAAAAATTGGAAAATATATTGTATAATTTGGGAGGAACAATTGAAAGGAGTTTTATCTCAAAAGCATTTCCTTAACCATATCAAATTGTACACTGAAGTTGAGTTCATTCCAGGATATTTTCAGCTTTTAATTTATTTGTTCAAAAATCGTACAATTTTAAAGTTCAACCAATTTTATTACAACCTGGCGGTCCACAGTGGGGTGAAATCAGAAAACAAGGTTCAAAATGACATTTAGAACACAATTATAGACTAATTTAAGTCTTTTTTTTAAATTCAGGAATACATTTTTCAGAAAATGGTAAGAGTATATTCTTTTTTATTTAATTTTTATTTTAATTCAAACAACGAAAAAAATGTCGATTTTTTTCTTTCATTTTTTATCTTCTAAAGAAATTTTGTTTATACTTTCCGTCCTTAAGATTTAATGCACAGGGGTATAAGAAAGTTAAAAAATTGTTAACTTGCATGGTTATTTTTTATAAACAACGTCTATTAACAAATACTCGATATTACAGGGTTCTTCGTCTTCGAAGTATATTTCTGCTCTGAAATCGCTTGCTTTCATCGTTAGGATGATACGTGGAGATTAAAATTTAAGATTAAATGTTATTTGTTTATTCTATAAACAAAATATATAAAACAATGCACATTTTGGCCAAAAATACAATTTATAAAATTTAAAAGTAATTTAAATGAACAAATAAACAATCTATATATTACAATAAGCAGAAGAATCGGGGTTCTTTCTAAGCGTGAGTCCCCTGGCCTCTCACGAATGCTATATTACCATGAAATTTTTAGCCGTTTATGGCAACGTTTCTTACACGAAATCTTGCCGAACAAAACAATCTAAAAAACTTATAAGCAATTTAAATGAACAAACACACATTATATTTAAAATGTTATAATAAGGACAACTCCAGGATTTTGCCTGGATCGGGTGCTAATCTGAAAAGCTGCACCCGATCCCAGCAAAATTGCGGTTAAATTTTAGCCATAACCACGTGTCACGACCGTGAGATAGGTGGTTACAGTCTGTGACGGAATCAATACGGCGATCCAGCAAAAGTCTCGTGCACCCTGACGACACGGAGAGACCCAAGGACGACCGCCTTCTACATTTTCCCCGCAAGAGTTTTAGCATATTGTTTACACGCTAGGATGCTTTTTAGGTTATTAACTAGCGAAAGCTTGG
>JAAAKG020145632.1:0-10846 GCA_010014905.2 Druon quercuslanigerum | reverse complement strand
TAAATAGTTGTAAATATTGTAAATATTAAGGTAGAAATTTTCTTTTGTTGTTTATTATGTAAGTGGTAAGGAATGGATGTCATGTAAAACCTTAGGGGATACATTATGAATAAAGAAGAAGAAGAAGAAGAAGAATTCTTGAATAGGGACCAAAACCGAAAATTGAATTTGCTTAAGTGAAAACTTCTGTTTTTATTATTAACTTAAGTCTAAAAGAACAGATTCATTTTTAAACAAAAAAAGGAAATTTCGAAAAAGGAGTTGACTTTTTAACCTAGAAAGATTTTTAAGTCGATAAAGAAAAAAACCTTAGACAAAATGTTCAATTGAAAAATCAATAAAGAAATGTACGTTTTTTAAACTATATAATACTCAGCAATTTAAAGGTAGAAATAGTAATTTATACATTAAACTCTGTTTTAACATCTTTAAAATATTCTCTTAAATATTTGTTTAAAAAAATCATTAAACAATATTCCAGGAATCTAATGCAAATTTTTGTTTTTTTAGGAATTTTTAAACCTTTTAAATATATCTCATGCTTACTCGAGTTTTTAACAAATTAATAATTGACTGGACATTTTTTTTCAGTTTTTAATGAAAATTGGGTTTGGTTGAAATTTATTTTTTTTTTTGTTAAAAATTTCTTAAGGCAGTATTCTACTTCGGAACTTTCAAAAAATCGATTTTTTTTACATTTCTCGAAAGTAAATGTATTCAAAAGTATTCTCTCCAAATTTTATAAAGCTTAGTATGACAGTACGCTCGACCACGAGCGTATAGTTAGAGAGAGAGAGAGAGAGAGAGAGAGAGAGAGAGAGGGGGGGGGACAGAGAAAGAAAAAGATAGAGAGCGCGTCGCCGCTCGATTGATGCTTCCAAGGGGAACAGAACACAGCGGAGACATCCTGAGTTTGATGAAAATTTCCTTCTGGAACGGTCAGAAGGCCTTTCGCATGGTTCACGCATTGCTAATTGAGCGTAAGTTAATATTTTTGTGATTTTTCATTTTAAAAAACTTGAAATACGTTTTTCACAAATCCACATTTTTAGACCACCTACTGTAAATATCTCAAAAACTGCTGAACCAATTGTTATGGAATTTTAACCACATGTACGCTTATATCAACCGGCCGCTATTTTAATATTGTTGCATGTATACCAGAAATCCTAGTTTAGACGGTTACTGGAGTTATACTGAATCTAAAACTTTTTATTTTTTTTTTTTTGTTTCAGACGCCCCTTGCTCGAAATTTTTCCAACAACGCGGATCTACCTACTTTTTGAGGAGTTGAGTTTCACTAAGTTTTTATGTATAAAGCTGCATAAAATAAATGAAAAAAAAATTAATAATGTATTTTAGGAGTGTATATATTAAGCCTAACAAACCCTACATCGAAAGCATTATGTAGAATACTGCCTTAATTTAATTTCAAATACTTTGTTTTAAATTCACTTATTTTGTTAGAAATTAATATTTTTGGATAGAAAATTAATCTTTTCGGCTGCAAATTCAACTCTTTAGTTACAATTTTTGTTTGTTAGGAATACATTGTTGAGGTTCAAGATGCACTATTTTAGTAAGAAATTAATTTCTTTGTTTGACAGTTTCACTGTTCTGTTGAAAATTCTTTTTTATTTTATTAAAAATTAATTTTTCTACTACAAATATTACTTCCATTTTGTCTCCACAATTGATATTTCCTAGTTGAAAATTTAATTATTTTAGTGTATATATATATTATTTGAAGGGGCCGTGGTCTAGACCTGTTAACTGCTATTCGATAAATTTTACACGGCGAAGGAAAATCGTTCCGCGGACCTATACAGTAGATGACAAAACTCAATTTTTAAAAATCCATTTAAAAAAACTAAAAGGAATTTGCCGTTTTTTTACGAAATATAAACTGCATATAAAAAAATGTTCCAGAAAATACAAAAAACTTAATTTCGAAAGAAAATGTCAGTTAACAGACTTAGACCGCGGACCTTTCATTTTTAGCTAGCTAGTTTAAATTGTGTCATGGAAGTATTGCAAAAGTCGAGACTATCGCAGAATAAGTTTTGCTTCGCTACATAAGCTCGACAAAACAACGTCTTTGCCTTAGTTAGTGCCATGACACGGTGGACTAGACAAAGTTTAGTTCCTTGATAACTTCATAGGTGCATTCAAATTTATTTTATCTAGAATTTACGGACAGTCGATATTGTTATTTAGGAGGTTAAAAAGAAAGCTTAAGTCTGTGAGTAGAAATCTAGAGTTAATTTTTGGAATGTTATGTAGTTTTCTAATTCCACTACAGTCATGGTTTCGTTTATGCATGGGCATTCCCATTTGCCTTTTATGGAGGCGTATTCTAAGATAGGTATGACTAGTGAAAAGTAAAGCAATTTAAGTATGAGTGGGATTCTAAATTTGGAAGCGTTCCTTATAGCAAAGCCCGTAGTCCTGAGAGTATTATTGGTTGCAACCGAAAGTTGTTCTTTACGAGATTAGGAGTAATGCAGCTGAATACCCAAGTCACGTAACCCTAGATAGCTCTTCATTCACAGTATTGTAATGACAATTTTATTATAGCTGTTTCTTAATAAATTTTATGACTGCGCATTTTTTTAGATTAGGCTGCATCCCATGAAGAGTGTACCACACTTGAAGACGGTCAAGGTCGTCTTGAAGTTTCATGCAGTCTTTAAGGGAGAAGTTCGCTCTATACAATTTAGCGTCAGAAAATAATAAGAAGAAAGAAATTTTAATTACTAAACAAATATCCTTAACGTACAGGATAAACATTAAGGTTCCAAGGTGCGAACCCTGGGGGACGCCAAAGGATACCGTAAACGATTAAGAGTATTGACTTTTTACTAGAACTGATTGAGTTCTGTTAATTAGATAACTCGTTGGCCAAGACAGTATTTTACCCGATACAACCAGTGCTCTGAGCATGGTCTACTTGTAAGCCAGCGTCAACGTTATTAATTGGCTCATCTATAATAATATTAGCTGATATAGCTGATAGCTTATCATGTACGATGCCCTCCAATATTTTCGGAATAATGCTGAAAATTATTATCGATCTGTAATTAGTGGCATCATTTTTATTACCGTCCTTAAAAATAGGAACAACTGCTTTTTTCCAAATAATCGGAAAGTGAAGCTCCACTAAAGATTTACTAAACTTAATATGCAAAGGTTGAATCAATGAGGTCCAGCATGATTTAACCAAAGAGAAGGGAACCCTATCGAAACCAGCCCATTTTTTGGGATCTAGATTTTGTTTTTAAATTCAATCTCCTTATTGCTAATGTAAACAGTGGAAAAGTCAATGACATCGGCCAAATGAAAGCACATAGGGCGATCAGTGGGGGTTGAGTAGGCAAATTTGTATTGTTTAGCAAAATGATCCGCTGTGCCATCATTAGAGTCTGCCTGTTCGCCACCTAAAAACATTTGCTTTGGTCGATCGTTGCTCTTATTTACAGAATTAACGTGGTTCCAAAAGAATTTCTGATTAGATATAATCGAGTTTTCGGTGTCTGTAATGTATCTATTGTAACATGTGTTTGATAGTTTTTTTACAGTAGGCTCTGTTGTTTGAGAATTGTTGGAAATCACTTCAAATACGTGTTCCCTTATAAATAGCGCGCGCTGTCTTTTTTGCCAAAGTTGATTGGATAAGTTCTAGATCAAACAAAGGAGAGAAAGATGAGGATTTATAGTAGTATTTTCACAAAGGTCAAAGGATGCGTTAAGATAGGATTACAATATATCAATTGTTTTCTTAAACTGTGACATCAGCAAGGAGGTGAGCCCAGTGAATTGCGCTTTGGTAAGAGCTTATAGCCGGGATATTAGCCTGCCTAAAATTTAGTTGACATTTATGAATTTTAGTCTCAGTGCCAAGAAGAACAGCCGGCTAACATTACAGTTTGAGCGTAAAATACTCCTAAAATAAGTTTGGAGTTACCAATATTCATTTGAAATAAGACATGCTCAACCGTGTGAATATTCGTGGGGAAACGAACACACCATAAGCTTTGAATAGTGGCCAGTAGTACCCCAACAACATGAAGACTATCGCTTATTTTTGCATTACGATCGCCACGAAAACCAAAAAAATCCTTAAAACCTAGTTCAGAGGATTTGACATCGCTGTGAAGCCATGATTCGGATCGTGCTCTGACTGAATATAGACACACGGGGATTTGACATTCGTAATTAATGTAGTTTTGTGCGTACGCCCCTGAGATATTGATAATACAATAATAATGAAAGTCGCTGGAGCGCGCACCACAATTAACAGAATGATTACTTACGATTACGGAAGGCTGAGTGTCTGCTGGGCATTGCCTCGTCGTCTGCTTCATGTTGATCGTCGAGTTTGAATGTTTCCTCATTTTCATAACTGCTGGGAATCCTTGACCGAATGTCTATTTGAGATCCGTTCCCCTTCCTGTCTTCGAGTTACGAGAGAGTTCCTCGCGTCAGCTATCTCCTTGAGCTGCATCCTTGTTTTGTCCATAGTGAGCCGGAGGCTTTTCAACATGCTGTTCATGGACTCCTGTTTCGTTTTCAGGAATGTGGGTAGCAGCACATGTGAAGAATCCTGTGATTCGCAAACAATCTTTACACACAGAGGCCTGCTGTTTTGAAAAAACATCAATTCGAAAGGCTTTAACATTTTTATGCACGTTTTCAGGAATAATACATTACAAAATTTAACTTGCAAAAGATGCAGGATTTTTGTTTACAGGAGAAGTGCTGCCCTGAGAAGAGGCATGCTCGAGAAGACCGAAAATAATTAAAATTTTTCTCCATACCAACTTTTGGATATGTGATTGTTGTAATTGAAGTTTTTTGTGGTGCCTTCAACTGCTTCCACTCTACTGGCCAATTCGTCGATCCTTAGCTCCATAGTCCCGATTCTTTCAATAGTATCATCAATTTTATTCGAGAGATAGCAGATGATAAAACATTTTCCAGTCGAGGATTTACTGTAGCGAAAGTAGTGTTCACGCGTTTAATATCTTGAATGATGAGACTTGGTGTCTCCCACATGGTTGGTGTACGAAGGCGAGGTGCACAGCACTTGACGAGGGTTCCGTTTTCGAGAACTTTTATCCGAACTGCACCAGACTGATAAGAGGGAGTCTTACACTCCGGGCAGAAGACTATATCTATAATCGCGCCGCACAGATCAGGGATAACACTTTCATAAAAGCAGCAGACTTAGTGCACTTGGTGAGAGCTCAAATCTATTAGAACATCATGTCAGTTGAAAAATAACTGCTTTGCAGGAAACAAGTCTTTTGCATTAAAAATTCAACATTATAAGATTTCCTTTCCTTATTCACTAAAAAATCTTTCTTGGTTAAAAATTCAACTTTTTTTATGAAAATTCCTTTTTTTTAATTAGTATGTTTTCACTTAAGCGTAAATTAATAATAATAAGAAAAAATGCCAACAGTAAATTGTCCTGAGCTAGTATTATCAAACAGATTATTTTTGAAAGGAAGAATAATTATTTTTAAAATTTGCCGAATTCAGTTTGAAATATTTTTTTTTACATTTAAGCAAATGCAATTTTCTATTTTGTCCCTGTTCAAGCCTTCTAAAGTTAGATTTGAAAAACAACCCTTCTGACAAATTAGTCAAGTGGTAAAATACAATATAATTGTAAATGAGTTTCCAAATTAAGCTTTATTGTTTGAGAAATAAACCAAATTTATGATATTACACCAATAAATTGAAGGTACTTCAGTGCATTTCAGTACTGACCCCTTCATACCTGCCCCTTTCAGTGGTACCTTTACCCCTCACACCTCTCTTGGCCCTCTTAGTCGTCGGTCTCCCGGAGGGCGGGAGTTTCTTGACATTTATCTTGTAACGATTAACTTACCGTTAACTTATTTTACCTACCCGAATCCCGTGACTGAAGTCACTACATGCTCTACAAAATACATAATTTTTAAATTTTTATGTTGGGCGTAAGGTGCTCATGTGCCACCTGAATCCTCAAAACTAAATCAAGGGGACAGGCTGGATTTGTGGAACCAGGGTAGCTTCAACCCTCTGACGAGTAATAGTGGAGAGGCTGGTTCAATTTTGTTCGGGAAATTACAGCAAATAGAAACACATTTTTACTAACGAAACGCGTCATACTCGCAAATAAATGAAGCCTACGGTTAGTAATAAAATTGGCTGCACATTTATTTTATTAGTTCCCTATTCGTACAAAATCTACAGTAAGGTTAAATTAATAAAAAAAACGAGATAAGTAGTCATGGTGCTCAATCGTTCGATCGATCCTCCAAGGGCTAATTTAAATCATAACTAACAATCTAGTTTAGTGGCGGAAACAACCTGAAAATAACTAACAAAAGAAGAACAACATGTTTAACCATGAATTTTGGTCATCGTTAGCGGTACGATTCACGCGGGTATAATTTTCTGAAAATTAAAATTTAGTGTGCACGAGGCCAACATGACGTCCTGAAAGCGAGGTTCATAATACAGAAAAGAAAATTCCCGATGGCGTCAAAACTCTGAAGCAAAAAGATAACCAGAACTACAAAATTTAAGTTAAATGGCCGCGTGGCATCCAAAAGGTCGAAAGAAAAATACATAATACCCCGACTTTTTCCGGGCACATATTAACTTAGGTGACTACCAAAAAGAAAGAGAACCGTTAAATGAGGAAGCTCTCGTCCTCTTTGGAGCGAGAGAGTCCGCATTAGCAAAACATACGGCAACAAGTCTAGGGCAATCAGACCTGCTCCTCATCCTCATCGCGGGTGTCTTGAAGTAGGCTGTGCTCTCGGTCGAGTGCTTTAAGCGTCGAGGGCCCTGTTACGGGATGCGAGGACTTCTTCCCGTAAAGGAATTACTGGTGCAGACCCGAGTATAGCTGCTGGCTACTAAAGGTCGTTTCCAAAACTTAGAGAAAATGACCCGGAATATTGAAATATTGGAATATTGGAGACAGCAAACGAAATGGCGGGAACCAGATTCTCTTGATCGTAAAGAGTTCTGAAATCCCTCGTCCCGGATTGAGAAGGTCGAAGAGGCAAGGTAATAAGTAACAAATAAAAATACCCTAGGAGTTACTGATACATTCTTAAAATCAACCTAAATATGCCGTTCGAGTGTCGTGCCACGTGCCGAGAGAACAGATTTTGCTTCGAACTTCAAATAATAATTAAAATAAAAGGACTTAAAATGTTGTCTCGTTACAACACCCCCTCCGTAGAAAAGGCCAACCGTGGCCGTAAAACAGCAAAACAAAGCATAATTTTTAAACTCAAGTGGTCTTTGTCAACGATAACAGACAGACCAAAATGTAAGAAAGCAAAATAGCAGTCACCCAGTCTGCCAGTCTGCCAGTCAGCAATAGCAATAGCTGTCGGATTCTCATGGCACGAGTCTCCAAGGAATGGCATAACTAAAAAAGATAATTTTTGCCGTAGGCTGGAATTATCTGACTCTAGAAAACTATGTTTAGAATAATGCGACTGAGCTAAGTCAAGATTCGTACTGTAGGGGAGTAGACAATAAAGAGAAAAAAGATACAAATAATCTGGGACTTTTACAGGTTGGGGAAATGGCTGAATGCTATATGGATACAATCTGGATAAGGGAGGGTAGATAAGCGAGCCAAGATGTGTGGTACTTTCAGAGATTATTGCATTTTTTATTTACCGACTAGTTAAGAGGAGCTTATAAATAAATGGGAAAAAAAGAATTTAATTGTTTAATTTGAAAAGAAAGAAGTACAAAAATGAAATTTGATAAAAGAAAAGAAAAAGAAGAGGAGACGAACCTTAGTGGTGATAGCTACTTTGTAAGGGTTAACGAAACTAACTTTCAAAATAACTGTAGTGAATTTACATTATTTTACAGCAGCAAAATAACATTCACACAGGGTGGCCGCTGGATCGGCAAACTGGGAAATGACCGGGAATTCATTTCTTGACTGGGAATTTTACAATTTTTCAGAAGAAAAATCTGTCCAAGTTCAATTTCAACAGTTTTAAAAATAATTAGTTGAATTTATATATTTTTCAATTATGATGTCATTCAGTCTACAATGCGTAATTCAAAAATCTTTTACTTTACAAATTTTTCATCTTAGTTTTTTATTTTTTACCGTATATTTTTATTTTAAATAATTTCAAAGTGCGGCTTTGAAGACTTACGCAGTTAAAAATGAAATGCGTTTAAAATTGAAACGTTTTGATAAAAAACAGTATTATTCTATCAACTGTAAATATAAATAAATGAATAAATAATTTTTTTAATGGACCTATACTTCAAGTATTAAAAACTGAACAATAATTTATTTGATCAAACGATTCTAAATTCGTTCAAAGTTTAAGAAATACAAGATTCTTACTGTTTCAATTCAAAAGTCTTATAGCGAATTCGGTTATCCTGCACTGGTGCACTCCACCCTGCATTAAAGCAAGTCGGAGTGAGATGGAAGAAGTAAGATGGAGCGGGCTGAGTGCTCTTGGAGTATGCCAGTGCAGCATAACCGAATATGCTATTAGTCTTTAAAAAAATGTAAAGGTGAGATTGAAACTTTATAAACTATTTTCAATTTCAAAATAATTTAGCAATAATATATTAGTGATTAAAGGCTTTACAGACTAAAATTCCGTTTGGTTTTTTGATTTCGGATAAGCCGTTTGCCCAGAATTATGTCGGCCATGGACACACTTTTTTTTGACATGGTTGTCTTCGGAGTAGCGCCACACGCATTATAATAATGATTTTGGGTTCAAACTTGCACAATTTACTGTTAGAATGTGAATGAATATATAGTGAAAAGTTCAAAGTTTTATATTGTTATCATTCGTAAAAAAAATCCCCCAAAAAGGTAAAAAAACGGGCCGTCACACGGGGTGATCCCCTTAAATGTTTGATATATAAAGCTTTGAATTGTTAACATTTCGAAAAGCTTTTAAACTTTTTAACGTTACAAGTGTTATTGTTCTATTTTAAAAATGTTCACTTTGTAGACGAAATTATTGAATTTTTATGTAGAAATAATAATTGAACACTTATTATTTGTAGACAAACTTTGAGTAGTTTTAAGAGACATTTAGAAGTTTTGAAAAGATTCAAAATTGATTTACAACTTGAAATGATTTACAGTAATTAAAACGAAGTGTGCATAAATTTTGTTCGGAACTTCTAAACATATTTTAAAACGAAAAGGAGTTTTCCTACGATTTTTAGAAAATCATGCAATTTTTTTGTTTAAATCCTTAAAATCTTCCAGGGTCTTGTTTGACAATTTTTGAAATCTCTTAAAATCTTTTTAAATATGCTGTTTATATATTTTTGCAAAATGAAAAATCATTTTCAATTTCCCTAGGAGTATTAACAAAATGTTTTTATTCTTTTGGAGCCTTTCACAATGTTTAAGAAGCTTCTAAATTAAGTTGTGCGCATATGCACCGAAATTTCGTTAAGAATATTCGAATTTTGTTGGTAAACACACTTCGTTTAAATTATTTTTGAATCTTTTTTAAACTTCTAAATATCTTTTAAAATTAATCTAATGTTTTCTAAAAATAATAAGTGTTCAATTATTATTTGTAAATCCCAATTTAAAGCCGAGGGTTAATAATAAAATTGGTTGCACATTTATTCTATTAGTTCCCTATTCGTACAAAATCTACAGTGAGGTTAAATTAATCCAAAACAACGCGATAACTAGTCATGGTGCTTGATCGTTCGGCCCATCTTCCAAGAGCTAATTTAAATCATAGCTAATAATCTAGTCTAGTGGTTGATATGACGTAAAAATTCAACAAAAGAAGCACAACATTTTTAACCATGAAGTTATGTTATCGTTAGCGGTATGATTCACACGGGTTTCATTTTCTGAAGATTAAAACTCGGAAGAAAAAAGATAACAAGACCTACAAAACTTTAGTTAAATGACCTTGTGGCAGAGAACCAACCAGTCCGGTAGAAATTAGCGACACAGATTTTTCCATTTTTAAAAAGCGAGCGAGAGAAAAATAATATATATTAAAAATACGAGAGCCTTGGGCACTCGGTGTTTCTCATGCTCGAAGCTCTAGACTATATCAAAAACACAACTCGAAAAGAAATTAAAATCTTTGAACATGAAAATCCGCGAGAATCCTCATCTTTACAAGAGAATAATTGTGGATCTTACATCCACGATGAAAAAAAAGTACGGAAGTTGTAAAATTATGAACGAAAGCAAAATTGAGTATATTAAATTAAAGATATTTGGACCTAGATACGGCATGGGTCAGTGGTGGGGACGACTGATATGTATATATCTAACTACATTTTCTTTCATATCGAGGTGCTGCCCTCTTCAACTTTTCGACGTTTCTATGGCAACCGCGTCCTCCTAAGGCGCCGATGGTGAGTTGGGGCCGGGAGGCACATTGGAAGCTATTGAAAGCCAAACCGAACGTGCCGGTGATTTTCTGTTTCTCGCGCTCGCCTTCACGAACATTAGCTGAGTCGGTTGGCACTCGGCTGGCACTGCCAAAGATGCACTGTACGCCAAAAATGTTGAGAACACTGAATTACTACATTATATTAAAATTAGTGAGGGTCTAAAATTATTATATTTATTATTAGTTTTAAATTATTTAATTTCTCGCACGTTTAATTTGAAAGGAAAATTTTTCGAGATAATAAATAAATAAAAAAAAATTTTAAATACTTTAGAATTTCAGTGAAATTTCAAAAAATATTTTTTCAAACTAAATTAAAAATTTTAATGAAATGTAGATAAATTTAAAAATAAAATAAAATGTAGTTAAATTCAAAATTTAAATAAAATATAGTTGAATTT
>JAAAKG020145631.1:0-10847 GCA_010014905.2 Druon quercuslanigerum | reverse complement strand
CATGTCATAACGATGAAGCTTACTGAGAGTGTAATAGCCCGCGAAGCGCGCAATAGCGAGCACACGAAGTGCAAAAATCTAGAGGAACCGAGCGTAAATCGTAAGGCAAATGTGTCCGAGCGCGTAGCGCGAGGTGAATACACTATCGAGCGCGTAGCGCGAGATCCAACAGATGCGCGCCCCAGGCGCGCTCAAACTTGCGAGCGAAGCGAGCCGCCCGCGAAGCGCTCAATGAGACTGTGCCCGCGATGCGAGCAGATTTTTTTCTTAAATTTTCAAAAAAAAAAAATAGTTTTTTGTACATTTCATTCAAAATCGTCAGTATTAGGTGTTTTAAGTTGACCCTCGATATTTACGTTTAAATTAGCCATAAAATACGACTCAAAACTTAATTTTTGAATTTCAACCCCATAAGTCTGTTTTATAGGAACCCAAAAAATCCCACAAGTGAAAAATTGGGTTTCGGGAGTTAGCACTAAAATCATGATTTTTTCAGTTTTGTTATGCAAATAGTTCCCAATACATAATGTATTAGTTTCTATTGATAATTAGATGTTTAAATAAATTATTTAAATAATTTCATATTGTTTGTTGCAGTTTCATCTTAGAAAAAAGTTTATAAGTCACATGACTTTTTAAAATTTTCAACTTGTTTTCAAATTTTTAGTTAGGGTAAGACAACAATCAATTATTGATAAAAAAAATAATTGTTTAAACAATGTATTATTTATAAAATAATAATAATGATTTGCGGGTTTTCTGGAATATTCACCTTTTTGTATATTTTTCTCTTAGATAGTTGCTGTTATGTCTGCAATTTTTCATTTTTTGTTTACTTTTCACTAAAAGTAAGGGAGTAATAAATTAATGTGATTGATGATAATAATAATAATTTATTTAATATTTTACAACCTATAAATATAAATAAGAAATATATATTACCCGTAACCTTCAAACATATAATTTAAGACTAAAATATAATTAATATTTTAATTGAGCTGTTTTTGAAATTTTGTTTCCTGGGTCTTAGCAATTTTTTTCCGAGTAGATTAGTTTTTCGAATTGGCAGAATTTTTTGACCCCCAGCAAAGTGAAAAAATGGTCACTTACAAAAAATGGAAAAGTCTGCAAGTAAGAAATTTTTTAAACATAATTTTCAAGCGTGGGTACCAAATTTCATATCTATCTATTCCAAATTAATTACCGGGGAAAACTCCCTACAGTATATAATCATTAATTAAGAGCACAAATGAAATAAAAATAGTTAATAAAATTTTAACTTTAACTTATGGACACGTATAGCATATTAAATATTTATTAAATTGTATTAATTATTTCACATATATTAGTATTTTGAATAATGATTATTCACTGTAGGCTGTTTCCCCTACGTGTTTAGGATCCCAACAATCAGAAATTCTCAGCTTTTTTTTCTAACTTAAATTGAAAATTCGCAAATTTGGAATTGAAAATTTTAAATCTGAGTAATTTTAAATCCATAAAGTTGAATTATTTTATTTAAAATTATTCAGCGATTTTAAACAGTTTTGCCTTATTCATAAAAAAGCTTGTAATGATAAATAAATAAATCATACTTCTGTTGGTATAAATTATGGTATGTCGACAAGGAAATTTATATTATTTATTGTCTTCCTGTTATTTTCCTTGAAAATGTTATCAGAAGATTTATTTTCAAAACGTGCTGCGACATAATAGACATATTCTATAAGAGTGAGGTTGCGATCTTGTCCAGAAAAAACATCGTCAATAGAAAAAAGTATACCTGTATAAGAAACTTCTGACTGTTAGAAATTCATTTATAATCATTTTCCCTTATTTGATTTAATAAGTATTTTAAATAAGAAACATATATTTCGAAAAATGGTTTCCAAAATATGCTCCGCTTTTATATTTATTGTTGCTTTTCTCGATCAAGAAATGTTGACCACGACACAATGTGTATCTGACGGTGAGTTTAATACTGATTAACTTTCAAAAAAGTTTATAATTTGATTCTTCAGCAAGTTTAAAAAAAAATGAGTTTAATTGAATTTTTCAATATTTACAGTTTGCTCGGAATCAATTAAAACTGGTTGGTGTAAAGCATACTTTGAACGTTATGCTTACAATCAAACGGACAAACGATGTGTGAAATTTGTCTACGGTGGTTGTGGTGCAAATGGAAATAATTTCAACAATTTGAATGAATGTTTATCGGCCTGTAAGCCAGGTAAGAAAAAATTTTATATTCGATTAGATTTTCTATGTCTTGTAACTAAATTAAATATGTATTAATAATCATTAAATTGTATTTTAAATGATGGGTTATATGAAAAATTAGAGTACCAAATATTATTTCGATAATAAAATCTTAAAAGTCTTTGAAAGAATTCACGCCTGAGAAAATTTTTCAAAAATTTAAAAAACTTCTATTTTTCGATATGTCACAAATACGAAATAAATAAAATTTCAACCTAAAAAGATCTTCAACCAAGAAATAAATAAATTTTCAAACCAAAAAGATGAATTTTCATAAAGAGAGTTAATTTTTCAACACAAAAAGTCAAATATTTTAGAATACTGTTAACTTTCAAACCAAAAAGATAGATGTTTAAACAAAAAAGATTAAATCCCATCAAAAACCAGTAAAATATTTAAATTTTTAACCCAATCGCGAGAACGGTAAACAAAACAGTTAATTTTCAACGACGACAGATAACTATACTAACAAAAATTTTAATTTTTTATCCAAAATGACAAATATTCAACAAAAGAATTGAATTTTTGACACAAAAAACTATTTTTTAACCAAATAAATTCAATTTCCACCAACAAATTATATTTTCAACAAAATATTTAAATCATAAAAAAAAGAAAAATAATTTTAAACAAAAAACATGATTATTGAAACTTATAAAGGATAAATTTTCATGTAAAAATAAAATAATTAAGTTTTTAGAAAAAATCAATTTGTAAGAAATAAAAAAATTAATATTCAATAAAATAGTTAAATTTTATACCGAATAGGTGAATCATTTAACAAAATACATTAATAGTTAAATTTTTAACCAAAAAGATTGATTTTCTAGTAAAAAAGAAGAATTTTCTACAAAATACATGAATTTAATTCAGTAGTTCAATTTTCAACCAAACAGTTAAATTGTCAACCAAAGGATTAACTTTGTACTAAATAAAGACGAATTTTCAGCAACAAAATTAATTTATAAGCAAACTGTTAAATTAAAAAAAATGGAATTCTTAAACGAAAAAGATTAAAAAGATGAAATATTGCCCGAAATAGTTTAATTTTTAACCCAAAGAGACGAATTGTCATCAAGAGAGTTACGTTTTCAAATTAAAAAGTCGAATATTCCAGAAAAAAAAATTTAACAGGAAAAAATGACTTTCAAACAAAAACGTTAGTTTTAAACTAAATACCAGTTGCATTTTCAACCAAACAGTTGAATTTTGAAGCCGAGAAGACGATTTTTCAGAAGAGTTGAATTTTTAACCCAAAAATTAGAATTGCAAAGAAAATAATTCATTTTTAAATACAAAAGAATAGGTTTTTTTTTAAAATAAAATTAATTTTAACCAAAGAAATAAATATTCAACACAATAGTCACATTTCATACCTATGAGGTGAATCTTAAAACAGTCTGAATTTTTATCAAAGTAGTTCAACTTTCAACCAAGTAGTTGAATTTTCAACTAGTGAGGTCAATCTTAAAAAAATTATTTTTAATAGTTGAACTTTTAATATAGTAGTTACATTTTGAACCGAAAAAAATTAATTTTCAACCAGTTAGTTTAATTTTGCACCAAAAAGATGAATGTTCTACCAAGAAGAATAATTTCCTACCCAAAGGTTGCATTTTCAACAAAATACCTAAATTTTCTACAAAATAGTGGAGTTTTCAATTCGAAAATAAGAATTTTCGAAAAATGGTTCATTTGTAACTAAACACTTTCATTTTTCAACAAATTTTTTATTTTTCAAGCTAAAAATAAACAGTTGAATTTTTAACCAAACAAATTGTAAACGTAGAACAAATCTTTTACGCCTGAATTAAACAAAAAAAGTGCAATCGTAATGTTGAAATACTTTGTTTGTATAAAATAAAATTAGTATTTTCTTAGGCAAAAAAATGTATACAAAATTTATATTTTTAAATTATCCAAAAATTGATAACACCCCCCTCCCCCCCAACCTAATAGTGTGACGTAGTTTTTCACTCACCTTATTATATGCGTAAAATTAAATAATATGAAGATTAATGAAATCTTTTTAAAAAATGTATACACTTTCATAGTAATAATAAACAATATTTTTGATACATAGATTGTCTGCAACCTCTAGAAGTAGGAAAATGCAGAGCAGCTGAAATAAGATATGGATATAATCCTCAACAAGAAAAATGTGTCGGATTTACTTGCGGGGGATGTAAGCAAAATCCAAATAATTTTGATACAATTGAAGAATGCCGAGCTCAATGTGAATAAGAGGTTTGTTTGATAAAATTATGCAACGTTATTGCAGTCTAATTTTAAAACATCTGTGCACACCCTAAAGCTTCATCCGTTGTTACACACCCGGGTAACAGGGTGCCCACTTTTTAAAATTGTTTCAATAGTTATGCAGTTACAATCGTTTTCGTTTCGTTTATTCAAACTAATATTGCTTCCTCAGCGGATTTCGCGAACTGAAAGGTTGCACTGCAACCCGAAGAACAATGCCCAGTGGGCACAAAATTTGACGACGTCTTTAGGACATCGTTAGGACATCTTAACGACAACTTTACGACATCCCATGTCCGATTTCGTAAAAACGTCGTATGATCTGACGATGTCTTTACGATATCGCAAAGAAACCATTACTACATAAACATAGGATGTCATAAAACTGTCATAAATACGTCATAACGATGTCGTAAAGACGTCGCCAAATTTTGTGCCTACTGGGTGCTGAATGTCGGGTTACCGCACACTTAACTAATTTCGCGTCCATGAATTAAATAACTTGATAAGAAAATAATAATACACTGAAAGCTGAATTTTTATATGGTGGTATCCTGGGTGTTGTCCAAGAAATATACGTACTTTGAAGACGATTATTTTTGCAAAAAAAATTCTTAATAAATTCTAAATTCACAGATTTCATCAAATTGAAATAAACAACGACTATTCGGAGGGCCTAAGCCTAATTTTAATTCTTACTCCACTTACATGCAAAAATGTATCGTGGTGGGCAACCCGTGGATTCCCAACAAGGGTTAAATAAACTAATATTAATTTTATGTTTCAGTATCCAATCAATTGCAATCAAGAGCCACTTTTTATGAATAGGAAATAATTTTTTTGCATGCACGCACTCATGTAAATAAATAACATATGGTGCTGGTAGGAATTTCTTGTCCAAAAAAGGACAATTTATGTAAAAAAACATCTGGATAAATATAGTTTTGTGTGTATTAGTGTCAGAATGTAAATAAATATTATACATTGCATTCATAATTTCTTATTCACTTAGTTTTCAATAATAATTTTTTTAAATTAGGTTTATTGTTAAAAAATAGTAATGGAGAAGTTTACTTTTCAGCAGAGAGTGCGATCTGTATGGGTCCGAGCTCTGCGAAAATCTAAATTTAATAAATAAAAAATTTGTTTTTTATACAATTTATTAATAAAAGTTTATAGTTCATTTTAAAAATAAATTAAAAGAGAAGTAATTCAGTTTGAAGAGGAAAAATTTAATATTTTAATTACTGGTCACTTTTTCTTGTATAGTTCTGAATTTTAGACACACAACATTATTGTCTGCTGAAAAACTGAAACTACTTGTTTTGTTGACACTCTTAATTTTTGTTAACAAATAGTAGAGTGTCAAACTAATAAAGATAAAATTGAATCCAAAAATGAAACAATTCATTTTTCAACCAAAATTATGAATTTTTGAAGAAGAAAATGAAGTTTCTACTAGTAAGGCAATTTTCAACAAAATACATGAATTTTCAAATAAACATTTAAACCTCTAATTAAAGAAGGTAAATTTTCTACTACAAGAAAATGAATTTTCAACAAAACTGTACAATTAAAAAAAATTCCAAAAACGGAATAGTGAAATTTTTTGTGAAAATAATTAATTTTCATAAAAAAGTGAATTTTTCAATAAAATAATTGAATTTTTAGTCATATAGATGAATTTCAAACTAAAGTGATGAATCTTTAACCAGACGAAATTCCCAAAAATTAGTAGATCTTTGAATAAAAAAATATAAATTATCAATGAAAAATTGCATAGTTGACATTCTTGCCTAAAACGATTGTAATGTTAAATTAAATACATTTAAATTAAAAAAGGCGAATTTGAAATAAAATATTAATTTAAAAAATTCATTATAAAAAATTACAATCAAATAATTAAATTTTTATTGAAAGAATTCAATCTTACAAAAAAAGAGATTTTAATCAAAGAAGATCTAGTTTATTTTCAGATAGAAGAATAATTTCGAACAAAAAAAGTAAGGTTTGAACAAAATACTTAAATTTTCAACCAAAAATAATGAATTTTCTACGAAAAAATTAATTTTTAACAAGGAGATGATTTTTCTACAAAAAAGTCTAATTTTTAACTGAAAAACTAACTTTCCACCAAAATAAATGAAATTGCAAGCAAGAAGAATAATTTTCTAAAAAAAATATAAATTTTCAAACACCTAGTTGCATTTTTAACTAATGAGATCAATTTTTAAGAAGAAATAAAACGAGTTTTTAAAAAATTAGAGAAATTTTCACCCGAAAAATATTTTTTTGACGAAAAACCTTGTTTGTTAAGCATCAAGATTAATCTTCAGCTAAGAAAGAAGAATTTTCAATAAAATACATTAATTTTCATCTAAATTGTTAATTCTTAAATTTAAAGTGACGAATTTTAACCAAAAGCAGACAAGTTAAATGTTCAGTCAATCAATTTTTAATGAAAAAACAATGATTTTCACAAAAATAGCTTATTTTAAACCAAAGAGATAAATCTTTAACGAGCAGCGTAAAATGCAATAGTTGATATTTCAACCAAAAAATATTTTTAATTAAAACCTCTGATTTTAAGCAAAAAGGACGAAATTTTAACAAAGCATATAATTTTTCAAATAAAAAAGATCAATTTATAACAAAAAATAAAATAAAAACAAATAAAAGATAAATTTCCAAAGAAATAGTTAAATTTTCAACCAAAGAGAAGAATCTTCAACCGCTAAAAAGTTAATAAAAAAACAGCTGAATTCAACAAAAAGAAAAAGACGATTTTTCTCTATAACAGTTCGTTTTTTGATTTGAAAATATGGTTGTTTTTATTTTTCGTTATAAAAAATAGAAAACTTTTGAAAATATTTTCTTTGAAACGTTTTTTCAGTAAACAATAATTTTTTATGATACTCAGCACTATGCAACAATAACTGACCCTGATTAAATTATTTTTTCTTTTCAAGCAGAATGCTTTAACTGAATTTCACGAACCAACTGTAAACTTTTATTAATAATTTGTATAAAAGAAACTTTTTTCATATACTAAATTTGCGTAGAACGCGGAATCGAACAGATCGCACATTTCGTGACTGGTAAACTCCCTCATTAATTGAACAAATTCCTACTTTTAAATGTTTGAAAGAGAAACGCGGGAGCTGGTTGACCAATAAGAAGGCCGTTTTGACATATGCACTTTGAAAATGAAAGTAGCAGCGTCTTGGGGAGTCCGGTAGAGACCACGGTCGAAAACAGGCGTGCTTATTCTACATAGTCTCACTTTATAGTGCGTTGTACTGATCCTTAGTAAATGTATTACAAGTGTACTTACTTTAGAAGGTGTGATTGGCTCTCGTCGCTTTGCGCACGGCGCTACAATTATCCTTAGGTGTGGTTAATATACCAGGCCTGGAGACGTCTGAAGCTAGCACCGCCTTTTTGGAAAATCGAATAAAAAAATTATCCTATAATTAAGGGTTCATTTTGGGCTTTTAAGGGCCGTGAGTCCTAAATTTTGAGCTCTGTAATTTTTTATAAAAAACTAGTTGCGCGCTAACGTCACATGAAGCTAGCACTGCCACACCTGTAACTTCAGAACTAATCATTCAATCTTATCCATATTTTTTCAGAATTTAAGGGGTCATTTAGAGCTGGCGATCCCCACTAGGCTCAATCCCGCAGTTCTTGTAGCTTTTTTTTTAAACGATGCGCCTTTTAGTTTCACATGCGAAACTGGCACCGTCACAATTAAAACTCAGAAACCATTGCTTCAATCAATCTCAGAAACAAAATTACATTAAGGGCTCATTAAGGGCTGGAAAGAACCCTAGATTCCAAATTTTGGGCTCTGATTTTTTTTTCTATAAAAAACAGTTTGCGCGCTGATTTCACATGAAGCTAGCACCGCCACACCTGTAACTTCCAAATTGTTTATGCAATCTAATCCAGGTTTTTTTTCAGAAATTATGGGCTTATTTAGGGCTGAAAACCTCTTTTAGGACCAATCCCGCAGTCCTTTTATTTTTTTTAATGATGCGCGTTCTGGTTCCCAATGTAAAGCTGACTTCACATGAAGCTAGCACCGTCATACTTGTAACTTCAAAACTGTTGATATAATCTAATTCGGAGTTTTTTTTTAGAAACTAAGGGCTCATGTAGAGTTGGAGTTCCCCACTAGGCCCGATCCCGCAGTCCGCCTAGTTTCTTTGAAAATGATGCGCGCTCAACTTTCGCGTGTAAAGATGACCTATAACTCTAAAGCTAGTGCTGCAATAAATCCCGGCATCATACAAAAATTAAGACCTTATTATCTCAAATTTGAGGCTATGCAATTTTTTATATATTATGCATTGCGCGCTGGCTTCATATGAAGCTAGCAACGCCCTACCCGCAGCTTCAAAACTGTTCATTTAATCTAATAGGTAGGGGCTTTGTCAGAATGTAAGGGCTCATTTGGTGCCATGGAAAGGTCACAACGTATCCCTGATAACAATATGTCGGAACTTAGCCCTCATGGTGCGTGCACGGTGTGCAGAATGATCCACACGACGTGATTGCGAAAATGCTGACTTATGCGACCTCATGTTCGTAGCATCTGTGGCGCACGCTGTGTCCGCACGCGCATGTCGGCTAGCTGCCCTCGCAATAGAGCATTCTCATTAAGCCATACAAATTTAAAGGGCCGCACCTCCGGGGGTATATAGCAGTAAGGGAAAATACATTGCCATTATAGGGATGACATAATTCGGAGACGTTTTGAAAATAAAAGAAGTAAAATGGTGAAATATTGTTTCGCAGTAGAGTGTAATAAAAACAGTGTTCTACACCCAGGCACACGATTTTTTCGGATTTAAAACGGCTTAAATGATGAAAATAAAAATTGGGAAAATTTCGTCTTGGGCCTAGAATCTGTCAACAGGTGGACTTACTATATTGTCAAACAGAAAAAGGGAAATGTGGATAAGTGTGGAACATTTTATGAGTGACAAGTAAGAAATGTATGCGTGTAGAGTGTGAGGTTATGTTTACCACAACCGTTGAAAATTTGTTATTTTCAGGTAGAAAATTAATCTTCTTCGCCAGGGAAAAAGAAAAAATTGTCAGCGTAAGGTAGAGATTTTTGAAATTGATATTCTGTTGCTTTTTTGTAAAAATAAATAATATAATATAATAATATAAATTTTGTTTAAAAAGCATTTTACGTAAACAAATTTCGGTATGCCATGTTAAAAGTTTTTAATAATATCACCTGACTTTTTTATCCTCCGAGCAGCTCGCTATTGCAATAGGCTGATTCTAACTTCCAAATCCCAATAAACTGTCATCATATTTTACGTCAGCAATGGAATTTAATAACTTAAATTAAAGTGAATGCAATACTTCCCACGAATATTCCTTAATATTAATGTTCACACTCATAGAAAATAATATGTTATTTTATTTTAAATAATGTTTATTTTAATTATAAATATTAACTTATAAGCTTTCAAACTTTCATATGCTTTCATTTGTCTTGCAGTAAAAACTGTGAAATTGAATCAAATATGACACTATATACACTATTGTTACCGAGGGCACTGAGCTTACATTTTCACTAAAATCTATATCTCTAAGAACATACGGATCAAACTTTTAGATTTTTTTTCAATTTTTTGATATAATCAGGTCTTGAGATCTGCCGACAAATTTTCCAAATATTTACTCTGAATTTCAGAAAAACAAAAACAATTTTTTCAAACTACGGCAATACATCCAAACTATAGGGGCATAGGAGGCTGTTAGACCGCGAAGGCCGCACGGAGCGCGTGATATCACAAGTGAGAATGCTCTATGTAACCTCACATGCGTCGCACATGCTGCGCACGTCGTGTCGGCACTCGCGTGTCGACAAAACGACATCTCATAATAATAATAATTTAAAACATCTTTTCATAATTGATGAGCCCGATCGAAAATAGGGACATGAATATATGCCCTTATTCGATCCGGCCCCTCAATTATTAAATCATTTAAGCTTAAGGAGCAATATTGGAAACAAATAAATTAATATGAACATATTGAGCAATATATTTTGCGAAACATTTCATACATGGATTCACAGAAAAAACTGAGACTTCCATTGGAACTCATTTTTGGTTCCAAAGGAGCTGCAACAAAAATGAACCCCACTTGCTGAAAAGGAGCCCAAAACGATAAATTAGCTCTAAATGACCCACACTTGGGGTTCGAAAGGATCTCAATTGTAATTGGGCCTCTTTTCAAAGAACCATTTTTTGCTTTGCCCACTTGAACATTATGTTTAATTAATAACACAATATTTACCTTAA
>JAAAKG020145630.1:0-10847 GCA_010014905.2 Druon quercuslanigerum | reverse complement strand
CAATAAATCATTTGTTTTACAATGCGTAAGCCTCAAATATGTTACTTGGCAAATCAACCATTTTAGATATAAATTTTAAAGCATGCATTTTAAATTTAGAGAATTGTAGAATGCAGTTTTTAAGAGTTAGATGATTAAAAATTAAAATTAAACGCTCAGCCGTTCAAAAATTTGGGATGCGCATAGTAAAATATTTCTTATAAAAATACGACTAGTCTTATTTTTAATTATCTTGGCATAATTTATCAATAAAAATACAAAAATGGAAATATTTTCGAAAAGTAAAAAAATATTCAAAGAAAATATAATATCTTCTTTGGTCCGTAAAAAAGTCAAGAAAGGGCGCTATGCGTAGGGAAAATTGAGATCAAAAGACCAGAGGACGCAATTAAGAATTGCAGTTTTCTGAAAGATTTTGTTCTCACAAAATTTTTTTAATTTTTAATTTCCTCATTATCACACTAATCTGGTTATCTCATTTACCCCTAGCGACCCAACCAATTTTCGTTATAAAACCCGAGAAAAAAAAATTGTGCAGAAATAGTAAATTCGTTGAATTTTTGACGAAAAACGCTTACAGGGAACAAAATTCTTGCACATTACAAATTTTTTGTTTTTTTTTTTAGTTATTTTGGTTTAAAGAAACAGGTTTCCTAACTCAAAATTGTACAAAAAATGTAATCTTTACTCCAATCTAATGTTTTTTTTTTCTATAAAAGCCGATTTTGTATGTAAAACGCCATGATATTCTAAAATTGTCCAAAAGTTGTGAATATTCCCTGAAATTAAATTTTTACATTACAACATTTTTTTGACAACCGCTATCCTGTGAAACAGGCGAGTATAGCTTGAAAAACTTCAACAATTGAACATGTTTTTCGAATTATAATGATTTTTCTTTAACAGTTATAAATTGCGAATTTTTCATATAAAAAGCTAACGTGACCTAAAATAGTTTAAAATTATGAAATATTAAAATCGAATTTAAATCGAATTAAAATCGCAATGATTTTTGAATAAAAATGTCAATTTCCGAAGAAAAAGACTATCACAGACCGAAATTGTTTAGGGTTGTACATTTTTTTATTTTAAATAATCGTTGGATTTAAATCGAAATATTTTTTGTTTATTGATACAAATTTCAGGTGAAATCAACCATATGTTCAACATATCAAACATAGCCTAGACATGTTAAAAACAAAAAAATTTGTGATGTAAAGTTCCAACATCACCTAAAACTGTTACAAATTATAAGTCTCCTTTGAAATCTACTAAATTTTAATGAAAATTTCAATTAACGGTGAAACAATTAAACCATTCTGGAATTTTTCAAGCTTGTAAACTTTAATATTTTAGATACAAAATCATTATGAATTAACTCTGTCGATTTTATGTTTAAAATACTAATTTCAGGTGAAATGAAACAACAGAATCCAAAGTTGTTGAAAAATTGTAAATATTTTTTTTAAACTAAGATTTTTTTTCCAATATCAACAATTTCTCACCGAGAAATACTAACAGAACGTGACGAAAAATTGATCAAAATTGCAAATCTTGCCTGAAATCTAATGATTTTTGTTTAAAACACCGGTTTTCTGTGAAAAAAAAATTTAATATAACTTCCAACTGTTCAAAAATGGTAAAACCTCTTAAAATGATAATCATTTTTGTTTTAAAATAAAAATGTTTAGCCTCAAGCGTTAAAATAACCTACAATTATTTAAATTAGTGAATCTTTAAAATCTATTTTTTAATGCCAATTGCCAAACTTGTTAAAAGATTTAATCTTTTGTTCAAATCATAATGATTTATCTTTAATAATAGTGAATGCTGGGATCGAACCTATTTTTATTTTTAAATTATAAACTTTTAAAGTATAAGGATTTTTGTTTCAAAACTTTTGAACAGTACGAAAAGTTAAAAAACCGAAAGATTTAATATTAAAATTCAGTTAAAAAAGTATTAATTATCAGCAAAAATTACTAACATAAAACATTTAGAACATTAAAAAAAAATATTAGATACACTCAACTCGTAATATATGAACGGTTTTACGTATGGCCTACTGTGGCCTTGATTCTAAATCGGGGTAATTCAAACCTAAACTAATTTCTGTTGGACTTGGACACATGACGCAACGTCATGCAACTAGGTGTATTAAAAAGTACAAATGTTTCTCGATTCGCATATTGTTTTCTATTAGATAAAAAATAAATTAGAGTAATGAAAAGCCAATCCTATTTCCAAAAACAATATCTTTTTTCATAAGATGATGGAAAGCCAATTTTAACTTCGAGGATGAAAATTTGCATAATTTTGCGCTCCATTTGTCAGAAGGTGAAATTTCCAGAGCGTGCTGTCCTACTTTTTTTTAATTTAACAGGTGGAGTAGAAAAATGATTAAAAGAAATATCACTAGCGAGGAGAACGCAATTTCCCGAGAGGAGGAAAATTTCCCGGGAGCATGGGGACAATAAAAACGTAATTTCAAACTGTGGATTAGGACCTGGCATTTATCCGATCTCGGGTCGAAAATTTATGTCAAAAAGTTTCTCCTTAAAGAAGTGAAGTGAGCTTTGGAGAAGCATTTGTCAAAGAGTGCGGATTCACATGTAGAATGGCAACTAATAAAGTATTCGTATATTTTATGATAAACTAAGCATGATATATATAAGTAAACTTGGATGGCTTTGTAATTCATGAAACGGCAAAAGAAACGGAATTTTTTTTAAAATTATTAACACACCCACAAATAAATAATATTTTTTAATGTTCCTGCGTAAAATAAAGTATTTGGCCAAAGTAGAAAACAAATTTGCGATTTTTTTCCAGGCGCAGAAATCTAACCTTATAATATAAAATAAATTTTTAAAAATAAAATAAGCATATATAATATTTTAACAAAATAGAAAAGGTAATTCATTCAGGGATGGCGAAAAACTTCATTTTCAAACTTTTTTGACTTTTCCCTGATTTTTCCTTGAACAAATTTTCATTCTACCCAAGTATAAAAATTTAAAAAATTTCAGATTAAGATTTAAAAATTGCATATTCATGTATTAATTTCAAACAAAAAAGATGACTTTTCTTCCATAAAATATGAATTTTTAATGCCACACACGAACTTTCAACTAAAAAGGACGACTTTTCAACAAAATTTTTTGAATTTTTAATCAAATGATAAAAATTTTAACTAAAAATGTAATCTACAGAAGAAGCATTTTATCAGTAACTACAAAACTTTATTACCAAAATTCACTATTCACCTGACCATTAATGTTGAAAGACGTAATTCAAACTTTCCAAATTGACGAAATTCTAAATTTTTTATATTTTTTGCGCTAAAGGTTCAATTTTTTTTTACTTTTTACTTATATTTTAAAGTTACTCAACTAAGAATGTTTTAAAAATGAAAATGAAATCATGAAAGATTGTAATACTTAATTCTATAACTGCAATTTTTCAGTCTTAAACAATTTTCTATGAAATTATTTTATTTGAATTTTCTTAACTCTAAATGCTTCTGCATTTTAAACATTAAACTTATCAATTCAAAAATATACAATTAAGGCCACTTTAGTTCGAAGTTGTTGTTGTTTCATCAAGTTGTTTAATTCATTCCAAATTTCCAATATTTTAATCTCCAATATTCTGAAGTTGACATTAGTCAATTTTTTTTAAATAGTACAATTTTTTACTTGCATTAAAATCAACTTGATATCCTAGAAAAAAAAAATAAAAATAGGATGGAATAGTGTTGGGAGAAAAGTAGGACTGTTTTTTTTAAAAGAAAGATTTTCACTTGAATCTCGTCAATTGTTGGCTACAGTTATGGAAAAGGGTTTTCCTGCTTGACTTGCACTTTTCAATAGAGTGCCACATGTGGAAATCAAATTGTTCGACTTTATTTGACCCGCAAGAAACATTGCCAGGTGAAAAAAGGATTTTAAATTAAATTTACTTTTGAGATACAAAACACTTTTTTAACTTGTAATTATTATTAAAGAGTAAGTTATGCTTATCTTTTTATTTATTTATTAATTAAATTACCTTAATACAATAGAGCATTTTTCGGCATATTTAAGGGTAGTTTAATAATTATTAAGAAATAAAATCAAATCAAGCGGAATTAAAAGAAAAAAAGATTTGCATCAGGATCATCCGATTGTTAAGATCAATTAACTGTCATGAAGTTTAAAGTTCAACTTTCAAAGAAAATTTCTACATTAAAAAATGAAAAAATCATTACCATCAAACGGGGTAATTTTGAAAATATTGGGTCAATTCGTACCTTCATAATTTGATAGTTTAAATTATTTAAGAATGTTTTAAAGATTATTATTATAGAATTATAGATTCTGGCTCAAAAAAACTAAAGAAATTTAAACTAACAATTTAGGAATGTCCGAATTTACCACACATGTTCAAAATTACCCCGTTTGACGGTAAGTTTTGATGAATATTTTCGATGAAATAGAAATTCAAAATTTTTAAAAACATTCTTTGTTGGTCCTATAAAGTTTTGAATCTCCCAGGAGTAGGAGTCGGAACTACGTAAATGCATAGAAACTCTTTCATGAAAAAGTTACTTTTGTAACAATAAATTGAACTATTCGGGCTAAAAATTAGGCTGTTTCGTAGAAAATTCTCTTTTTTAGATTGAAACTGGAACAATTTGTGGTATTTTTTTCTTTCTTGATTAAAGAATCTTCCTTGGTTTAAAATTCAACTTTTTTATTGGAAATTCCTTCTTTTGGTTGAAGATACATATCCTTGGTAGGAAATTAATCTCTTTAGTTAAAAAATGTTGATTGTTTTTGTTCAAAATTTGATTCATTTTTTCTTTAAACATGTTTAAGCAGAAAATTTAACTATGACGTTTATTATAAAAAATTCACCTTTTTAGTGTAAAATTAACTATTCGGACACAAAGCATTTTTCTTAGCGGAAAATTCAACTGTTTGGTTTAAAATTAAACTTTTTTGTTAAAAAACGTTTATATTTGGTTGCAAATTAATTATTTTGAACTGAAAATTAAATTATTTCATTTCTGGTAGATAATTCTTGATTGAAAATTCACAGTTTTTGTTTAAAATTCAACTACTGGGTTAAAATTTGAACTCCTTTTGTAAAAAATTATTTTTTTAATTGAAGATTATTAATTTCAGTTTAAGAACTCATCTTTTTGAAAATGTAATTACTTTCTTGAAAATTCGGTTTTTATTTTAAAGATTAATTTTTTTAAGCAAAAATAAGGCTATTCTTCTTTTGGTTGAAAATTCATATTTTTTATTTAAAAAGAAATCTTTTTTAATTGAAAAATTAAATACTTTCTTGGAAATTAGTCGCTTTTGGTAGGGAATTAATAATTTTAGTTGAAAATCTCTCTCTTTGATAAAAAATTAAACTACTTGCTTGAGAGTTAACTCTTCTGTTGAATATTCATTTTTTTAAATAAAGATTTATGATCTTAGTTGAAAATTCAACTATTTTATTGAAAATTCGATTCAATCGAAATAATAAACTGTTTCCATTAAATATTTATACTTTTATTTTACAAGTCATCTCTTTTAATAGAAACTTCACGTTTTTTGTAAAAGTAATCATTTTTTTATTTGTTTGGACATTTCAATTTTTTTACTATAGTATATTTTACTTTTTGGCAATATAAGCTATATAATTTTGAAATGTAAGCTTATAAGATTTTTGTTTAAATTGTCAAGTTCGAATAATAAATCATTTATTTCTTATAAAAATTTTTGTTGCTGGGTTGCAATGCACCCCAGTGTGTCAGATACGTCACTCCGCAGAAGTGTGTCAATTATTTTGTACAAAGTTTGTAATTTTTGTTAGAAAATCATACATTTTTCTTGGAAATTGATTGTTTTTATTGAAAATTCATCTTTTTAATAGAAAATTCTTGCATTTTGTTAAAAATTTGTTTTTTTTTGTTTACATATTCACAATTGAAAATTTAACTAATTTATTGCAAAAAAAATTTTTGTCATTTAAAAATTAACTTTTTAACTCAAGACTAATCTACGAATTTCAAAAAAAACTATAAGAACTGCCATTCGAAAGTTATTATTTTAGATCCGAAAAAGTGGATTATTTTGATCGGAAGTTGATAATCAGAATAATACATAATGACCCGATATCCCTGGGTTAAATGTGAATAATGCCAATTAATAAAATAATGGACCAAGAGTTATTAAAAATGTAAATACATACCAAAGTGTAGTTTTAAAAATTAGAAAAATGGTAAGAAAATGCTATTTTATGTTAGTTTCAAATCGATAATTTACCAGCTGAAAATAAGCAACTCAAAAGCTCGACGAATGTATTTTTCAAGGAATAACGGCATAAGCTCGGCTTTCGCAGAGTGCAGGCTTATATCAAGAAAAATAAAGTATGATGGACTGATCTATAGCTCTCTCACTGATTTTTTGTATTTCACAAAAATCTACTGATAAATTGAGGGTGAAAATTTCATAAGATTGCGAATTATGTTTTAATTTTTGATTATCAAAATATTTCTTTAAACAATTGTTTTAAAAACAAAAATTCAAAAGATTCCAAGCTTGCAATTTTAAAAAATATAAAATTTTCAAGATCGTTAGAAAATGCTGGAAAAATTTTTTTTAACATTTTTATAAATTTAATGAAAATGACATTTATCATTTTAGTTCAAAATTCATTTTTGATAATGTAAAAATTTTCTTAAAAATTAGGCTTTTTGTCTTGCAAGTTCAATGATTTGGTAGAAATTTGTTTTCTTGCCTGAAAAAACTTTTAAAACCCAAATATAAGTTAAATATTTGTGGTTGAAAGTTCACTACTTTCGGTTGAAAAGTCAACCATTAAATTTGTGGCTAAGAATACATATAATTCGTTAAAAATTTTATTCTTTAAGGGAAATTTAAAATATTTTTTAAAGATCCAACAATTTGGAAGAAACTATGAAACTAACAAACTATTTGGTTAAAAATTTATGCATTTTGTTGAAAATTCGTCTTTTTTGTTAGAAAATAATTTTTTTGGTTAAATCTATCTGTTCTTAATTTTTAATCAATGTATTATTTGTAATATCAACCATTACATTTTTTGTTAAAAATGGACTGGATCAAAAGTTGAACCACCATGCTAAAAGTTAATTTATTTTTGAAGATTCAGTAATTTAGTTTTAAATTAACTTTTTTGTTAAAAATTCAATTATTTGGTTAAGGATGAACTTTTCTGTTGAAATTTTAATTTGAAATATCCAAAATTTGTCAAGTGTCTTATAAAAGTTATATTTATATAACCTTTTAAAAATATGATTAGGAGTTTTTAGGAATTTGAGATTGATTCCTAGTTAGGATCGAGGTTCGCAGAATGTCGTTGCGATACGAATCGAGCAGGCAGGCAGGCAGGCAATCTGGCAATACCGATGCGTATAAAGGACATAAGCTGATGCTTTAATGGGACTTCAGAACCATACCTGCAATTCCAATCCACCGTTGAACCATGAAACCTCGTTCGATTGATCGCAGCCATACCGTTCTGTCACGTCTAAACTACACTTCAAAATGTACTCAATGGCAGTTTCCCTAGCCACTAAAACTGTCTTGCAATTTGCATGAATCCCTTTCAAAGTATAAACATTAAACTTGTGCCCGCTGTAAACTTTGTCAATCTGAACGACTTGGGCGTTTTATCTATAAAATATTTTAGTCAACAATCCGAAGATTAATTCTCCTGTTTATTTCTTCATTATATTATGTTATATTATATTATATTATTACATAGGCGAAACTTACCTACAGTGGATAATGTAACCGACAGTTGATAATCATTAATTAAGAGCACAAATAAAATAAAAATAATTAATTTTAATTTCGATTTATTAGCACGTATTGTCTTTTAACTATTAATTAAATTAAATTAATTATTCTACATACATTAGTATTTTTAAATAATTATTATTCGTTGTAGGCGGCATTATCCACTGCAGGGAGGTTCCCCTCACATTTTTCCCCATTAGGATATTATATCTTATTAGAAAGAAAAACCTCTTTCTCCCCTTCCCATTTTCTGGTAGATCACATTCTGAATTTAAATCAGTTAAAATTTGACTGATTAGATTAATAAGGTATGCTTGAACTAAAAGAGCATTAATTTCTGCTGAGATATTTCTGACTGAATCAAATAGTCACTTAAAATAACTCATTTTTAGTCATTAGATATAACCATAATTGACTGGTTAACACATTGAAAAATACGGACTAGATCGATTAAAAGCATTCAAAATGATTATATATAATTCGACTGTATTAGTAAAAAAAAATATTCTTGGTTGAAAACTATTCATTATTTTGGATCAATTTGACTGTTTTTGATTTAAAATTAAAATCTTTTTTTGGCTGAAATATCAAATTTAAAAAAAGTTCAAATTGATATATTTTATGGTTCAAATATTAGCTATTACACTTTTGTACTGTTAATTCAACTATGTTTAAATTAATATTTCACCACTTGGTGAAAAGTTGGACTATTAAGTTAAAAAATCTTTTTTTTGTTGTCAAAGATTCAGCAATTTTGAAGCAAAATTAATTATTTGGTTGAAAATTTAACTGTTTTGTTAAATTTTTAAAAATGAAACGTTCTGGTTGAAAGTTTCTCTTTTCTGGTAAAAAATTAATTTTCGCGGTTTAAAATTCATCCTTATTGGTTTATAAATTCAACTACTGTATTAAACTATTTTGTTAAAAGTTCCTTTTTTGTTAAAAATTAATTGTGTAATTAAAAATTTAACTAAACGATTTTTCTATGAAAAATTAATCTTTTTTAGTTGAAAATTTAACTATTTTATTAATTCGTTTTTTTAAATGGAAATTAATCTTTTTTTTAGTTCACAATTAATTGGTTCTTATTTCACAATTATTCTTTCTTTTTAGTTCTAAATTAACGTTTTTGATTGAAAATTCTAATGTTTTCTTAAAAATTCGTTTTTTTGGAAGAAAATGAACCTTCTTAATTGAAATTTTATTATTTTTGGTCCAAAATTTAACAAATTAATTAAAAACAAATTTGTATTTAAAATTGAACTATTTTGTTAAAAAATGGTTTTTTAACACATTTTTTCAAAACTTAAAATTCAGAAATTTTATATTTGGTTGAAAGTTGGTGTTCCTTGTTAATAATTCATGTATTTGGTTAAAGATTCATCATTTTTGGTATAAAATTAATCTTCTTGATGAAAATATAATTTCATTTACAAAGAATGTAATTATTTGCTTGAAATCTTTTTTTGGTAGAATCTTAATCTTAATTGAAAATTGATCTTTTTTGAGTGAAAATTAAAAAAAGACCAATTTTTAACAAAAAAAGTCGAATTTTCTACAAACCAGTTAAATTTTCAAGCTGAAGATGTAATTATCAACCAAAAACGAATTTTAAACAAAATTCCATAAAAAATTAATTTATAACAACAAAAAAACGACTATTCTACAGAAAATTGAAATTTTCAACAAAAAAATTAATTTATAACAAAAGACTTTAATTTTCACCCAAGTAGTTTAGTTTTTGAACTAAAAAGCTCATTTTCAACCAAATAGTGGCAATTTTAACCAAGTAAATTAATTATTTACCAAACAGTTCCATTTTAAACCAGTAAAAATTTAATTTCTATCACACGAGATGAACTTTTTAACCAGAAAACGAATTTTCTGAAAAATAATTGGATTTTTAACCCAGAAAGATTTCGTTTGAATATTCAACACCAAAATATGGATTTTCAGGAAAAAGTTAATTTTCTAGCAAAATAGTTCAATTTTCAATTCGAAAAGTTGAGTTTTTAACAAAACAGTTACATTTTTAACCAAAAAGGATGACTTTTAACAACATTTTGTAATTTAAAACTGCCTCTCGTGGAAATCCCCTGATTTTCGCAGTTTTTTACAACACTCTTGACTTTTACCTCACTTTCCCTATCTAATGAAATGCCCTGATTTTTACCTGTTTTCCAAGTTTTTATCTGATGGAAAATACGCCGAGGCTGACCAAAGCGGGATGGTACCACTAGCGTGCGGGAGACGCCGAGAGTCAGTGGTGCGACGCTGATTAGGTCAGCCGCCGGCCACACTCTTAACGTCCGCGCTAGGGGTATTTCAGTAAGTTAGATTGCAGGTGCTATTTTATTCTCATAGTAAAACACCAAATTCTCTTACAAGTCAAACATTTTAAATTATAAATTTATCGATCGCGGAATTTGAAAACTATAAAAGTCTAAAAAGTTTAAGTTTAATGAACTTGACGAAAAAAAGGCAGAAGAAGAATCGTTTTAATTTCAACCGAAGTTTAGCATTTTTAAAGAATTTCGTGGCTAGAAATATACAATCACCTATCTCGCCAATTATTCATAGTTGCTTCTATGCTTCAGCTTTTCAACAGAAGCTCTTAAAGTAGACCGTATTTCAATTTTTATTGAGACCATGCATTTTTTAAAGTACTAGATTTTTACGTATATTTCCCATGGGCTACACTGAGAGACTTTTGATATCAATATTTGGTTTATTCTATATCTATAATTAAAATGAAATGTAAAAATTTAGGAATAATTGAGGTGCTGTTATAAAGATTCCTACTATAATAAGAGATGATAGTATTTCTGTAAATATTATTATAAACTTGACCGAGCAAGAATTAGTATTGACATTTAGAAATAGTCTTATTTACTGTTTGAAAATTGTAAGGTGAAAAATTGATAATGGTCAACAACAAGTTTTGTAGAAAATATCGTGAAAGTAAGTATTTTAAATAACATAAGTTATAAGAAATGTACGAAATTCTAATATTCTTAAATAAGA
>JAAAKG020145629.1:0-10847 GCA_010014905.2 Druon quercuslanigerum | reverse complement strand
TTAATTTTAATATTTATTAATAATATTTAAAATATATATTTCGAACAAAAAATATAGAATAGTTTAATCTTTAACTAAAACAAATTAAGTTTTAACCAAACAGTTGTGATTTTTTACCGAAGAAGATTCAATTTCTACCAAAGTAGATAAATTTTCATTGAATAGCAAAGAACTAAATTTTATAATTTCTTGAATTTTTAACAAAATAGTTCAATCCACTACCAAAACAGATTAATTTATTACCAAACAGCAGTTATTTAAAAAAAGAGCAATTTCTACGTAAACACATGAATTTTAAATTTTAAAAAATTTCCTGTCGCTACATTTTATTTTTTTACTCAGCTGAAAAATTGTAAAATAAAGCAAGAAAGAACTAAACAAAGTACCCACAAATCGAATTCTTTCGAGCATATATTTACAATATTTGAGAAATTATGAGAAAATTTTAATTCAATATAATTACTAAAAAAAATTTAAACCAACATCAGTAATAAAAATATTTTTTGTGTGAATATTTCAATTTTATTAATGATAGTTTAGGAGTGAACTATAGATATAAAAAAATTGACGATTTCACCGGAATTTGCTGTAAATTTGAATTTTCGATTTTCTTATGGCATTTCCTACGCTTGAAACAATAAGTATTATTCCTATTGAAAAATAGTATCAAGCAATTTGGTAAAACTTTTGAAAACAAATAATTTTGATCTCTTGTCTTTTTACCGTATCTTGCGTAGTTTCGCGGGAAATTTGAATTATTATGTTTTTCAGTTTGATTTTCCATGGCTAAAACCATAAATATTGGCAGGAGAAGGCTGGTTAACGAACTTGAATTGTATTTTTGAACCACAAACTAGTGTGCAAAAGGAAATTTGAAATGAAAAATTCCTTCGAAAGTTATCGTGTCGTCAGACTACAGACAGACAGACAGACAGACATGTTCGCAAAAACCTTTTTTGCTGACTCAGAGGGTCTCAAAACGTTGAATTTTCTACCAAAACGAATGACCTTGTAACTAAATTTTTGAATTTTGAACAAAAAAGTTTAATCCTTAAACAAAACAGATTAATTTTTTAACCAAATAGTTGTGATTTTGAACCAAAAAACATGCAATTTCCACCGAAATGGAAGAATGTTCAATATAAAAAATAAAAAAAATTTAAACAAAACAGTTGAATTTCAACCAAAAAGAATGGATTTCAAAACCAAATTGTCAAATCTTCAACAAAATAGTTCAATTCTTAATAAAAAACAAATTAATTTTTAACGAAACAGTTTCATGTGAACCGAAAAATATAAAGGTTCTACTAAAAAAGATAAATTTTCAAAACATAAGGACACATTTTCAACTAGCAAAGATCATTCAGTCAAGAGAAAAAAAAGTCATCCAGTTTGTGGAATTTTCAAGTCAAAAAGGCGAATTCTTTACATCTACAAGACAGTTGAATTTTTAAACAAAAAAAAAAAATTAAAAAAAAAACGAATTTTCAACAAAATATTTGAATTTTAAACCAATGAGAATGTCTTTTTAACAACGTTCTCAGCTGAAAAAGTTATATATAGTTTATATATATACAGGGTGGACCATTTTAATCTATCCACCACAAAATCTCCGTTTTCGACTTTGAGATCAATTTTCAAGGTTATTTGAAGGCTAGTTTGATTTTTTTACATGGGAACCCCTATTTTCGACATTGGATTCTGAAAGAACGAGAAGTTTTACGTCCAAAATGATATTTAGAGTCAATTTTCACAAGGTGAAATAAAGGTTAAACCGAGGTCAAATTTCAAAAATCATGTAGAACATGATTTTTTTGTTTTATGCTTTTAACACGTATAGGCAATACAAAGCTGGGGTGAATTTGGAATCAACGACCTTGATCACCTTGACCTTGAGGCCGAATTCGAAGGTCATTAGAAGGTCAAAGTGTGAAGTTTGTTGGTTTGAAGCATTTGAGTTTAAGGGTTTGGTTTCAGGTGTATTAGTAAAAGAAAACAAACACTTTGACCTTATAATGACCTTCCAAGTTGGGCTCTAGGTCAAGGTGATCAAGGTCGTTGGTCCCAAATCCACCCCTGCTTTGTGTTGCCTATAAGTGTTAAAAGAATAAAACAAAAAAAAATCATGTTCTGCATGATTTTAGAAACTTGATCTCGGTTTAACCTTTATTTGATCTCGTGAAAATTGACTCTAACTATTATTTTGGACGCAAAATTTCCCGTTTTTTCAGAATCCAATGTCAAAAATAGGGATTCCCGTGTAAAAAAATTAATGTAGCCTTCAAATAACTTGGAAAATTGATCTCAAGGTCAAAAACGATTTTACAGAAAGATGACCCCCATTGACCTGAACTTTTGTCAGAATAATTTTTTTGTACACCGCTTATTTCCAGAGATTTTGGGGTGGATATATTAAAATGGTCCACCCTGTATATATTGAAATAAGACAATGATCTTTTTAATTTGTTTTATAACCTTTTTCATGTAAAACAAAAAAAAAATTATCAGTGTTTTGTCCACTATATATAAATTACATATAACTTTTTCATCTGGATTGTCGATGTTTCAACCAAAACCGGTTAATTTTTAACCTACCCGTTGTGATTTTTTTATCAAAAAATATTAATCTTCTGCGACATGAGATGCATTTTCAACACCAATAGAGCAACATACTTCCAAACACAGTTAATTTTAGGTAGCAAATAAAAAGACCTTTCACTTTTAAAGTTTAGATTTGAGCTGAAGACTATAGAGACAAGACCTTGACTTTGACTTGGGAATTGGGAATTAGGAATTGGGAATTGGGGTTATTATTCAGGTGGGTATTTACACAGGAATTAGGATGGAAGCTATGAAGCGAGTAGGCGATGAGGATAGGCTAGAAATAATGTGGATTGTGAACGGATGAATAATCAATAAACGAAAATGGTGGAAGGTTTTTTGGAAATAGGGGGCCCAGGGTTTATCGGCGCTCGAAATCAACGAAAAGTATGAAAAATTCATGCAAGCTGACGCGTAACCGACCCGCATGCCCTCTTCCACCTTTCCCTTCCTTCCGCCTTACCCCGGCCCAAGGAGTTGAAGTTGACTCGCCAACACAGGTCTTCTGCTACCTCCTTATACGTGGATGCGGCTGTGGGGCTGGAGGCCAACGCAACTGTGTGTAGGTGTGTAAATTTCGAAATCTAAATGTAAATGTAAATGTAAACCCTCTTATCGGCCAAGAAGGGTCGTTCTCTCCAATTTCCCACCTTTTTCAAACTCATTTGACTTTAACACCTGAACGTTTCTGAGAAAGTGAGGGGTTTTTGTCGTGAGAAAGGAAATAGAACAGATAAGGCAGGGGTAGATTTAAAGTTTTTGTCCAAAGTTCCTGAAAATAACACGAAAAATCCACCGACCAAATTTAGACAACCACCATAAAATGTTCCTATTGTAATTTGAAAAAAGATCCTTAAAAAAAATTTTTTTTTTAATGTTTGGTACAAAGATAAAAAAAAGAAATTATTACCTTGATAAGGATGTGGTATGAGTATGGAAACGTTGATGAATATTATTTATAAATATTTTTTTAATGTGATTTGATAACAATAAAAATAAAAAAGACGAGAGAAATAGAGGATTTTTTTTTAAAGGATCTTTTTCTAAATTATAATAGAATCACTGTATGGTGGTTGTACAAATGTGGTCGTTGGATTCTTTGTTTTATTTTCAAGAATTCTATACATTAAATTGATTATTGTATAGGAATCAAAATAGGAATTAAAATTTTATTTTAATCTAATTTAAATTTAAAGTTTTAACTTTATCAGGGTCAGGGGATTTCATGAAAGGCCGAGCAGGGGGAATTTTCGAGAAACTGAAGTTGAAGCTAATTTTATTATTTTCTTGAAAATTCAACAATTTGGTTAAAAAGACACTATTTTTTATTGAAAATTCAAATCCTATTTATGGGTTAAAAATGCATCTATTTTAAAAGATATTGCATATTTTTTGTTTCAGAATCACAACTGCTAGGTTAAAAAATAAACTGTTATAGTTAAGGAATAAACAATTTTGTTGAAAGCTCAACAATTCTGTTAAAAAGTCATCTATTTGGTTAAAAATTTAACTACTTTGTAGAAAATTCGTTTTTTTAGGGTTGAAAATTCACCTGCTTAGTAGACAATTCTCCTTTTAGGCTTCAAAATTCAGCAAAATAGTTGAAACTTTTTTCTGCCTTGACTGAAAAAATCTTTCTTGGTTATAAATTGCTGTTTCTGGTTTTAAAATTTATCTCTTTTGGTAAAAATTCCACATTTTTTAATTATAAATGCAACTATTTTGTTGAAAATTCAACAATTGAGTTAAAAAGCCATTTTTTTAAATTGAAAATTCGAACTGTATTATTAAAAAGTCTTTTTTTCGATTGAAAATGCATCTATTTCGGTAGAAACTGCATTTTTTTGTTGTTAAAAATCACATCTTTTTGGTTAAATATTATCCATTTTTGCTGAGGATTCAACTATTTTCTCGAAAACTCAACAATTTTGTCTTTAAAAAGTTATTCACTTCAGCTGACAATTAAAATGTTTTGTTCAAAAATCTTTTTTTTTGGGTTGAAAATTTTTTTTTTGGGGAGGGGGGTCAAATTTTTGTTTAGTTGGAAATTTAAATGTCTTTTTGGTTCAAAAATTTAAGAAATTACTTAACATTTTTTACTCTCTTGGCTGAAATGTCTTCCATTATTGAAAATTCGTCTGTATAGGTTGTTGAAAGTTTTTTTTTTTGCACGAATTTTAATTTTTTTTTACAAATGCAACTGTTTAGTTAAAAGTTAATTCGTTTTTGGTTAATAATTCAACTAATTTATTGAAAATTTATCGGTTTTGTAAAAAAAGCCATTCTTTTTGGTTGAAAATTCGTTTTTTTTTTTTTAAATTTAAATTTGAATTGTTTTGGTATAGATTGCATTATTTTTGGTTAAAACGCACAACAGCTTAATTAAAAAATAATCGTTTTTGTTTGAGGATTAAACTATTTTGTTTAAAATTCAACCATTTTGTGAAATAGCCATTATTTTCGGTTTGAAAATTCAACTATTTTGTTGAAAATTCGTTATTTTTTTAAATTGAAGATTTATCTATTTTGATGGAAATTGCATCTTATTTGATTAAAAAACACAACGGTTAGGATAATAATTAACATGTTTCGGCTGAGGATTTAACTATTTTGTTGAAAATTTGTCTTTTTGGTAGAAAATGAAACATTTTTTAACAATATTGTTTAGCTAAAAATTCAAGTATTTTTTTTTTGAAAATTCGTCTTTTGGGTTGAAAATCGAACTAATTATTTTGAACACAAGAGTTGCATTTTCAATCGAAAAAGGAAAAACTTGAAAACAAAAAAGTTGAATTTTTAAACAAATAGTTTAATTTTAAAGCTAAAAAAAGAATTTTGAGCAATATAGTTGAATTTTCGTTTTAAATGGACGAATTTTTAAACTAAAAATTTGACGAGAAAACATGACTTTTTCACAAAATAGCTGAATTTTTCCCAAAATTATGAAATTTTCAAGAAAATATTCGAAATTTTAGACCAAAATTTGAATTTCCTTTTTTTATTTTTGGAAATTTTTGAAAATCTTCTAATATCAGAAATTACGAGAAATTTTCGGTACATTTAGAAATTATCGAAATTTTTTGGACCGATTTAACTTTTAGACATCGTAATTTACTTGTTATAAGATAAATTTCAAAAAAAATAATGTTTGAAAAGTTAAAAAAAAATTTTACAAACGCGATACCCAAAAAAGGTATTTTAACCATTTTTTGTCAAACGAACGTATAAATGTGCAAATTTTTTCAAAATAATATACTTCGATTAAGAATCACCCGAGCAATCGTCCATATAAACAATTACAGAAGATGAAAATATTTTTTTAAACACGTGATACGAGAAAAATCTATTTAAAAATTGTTAATAGAAATAATCGTTGATCAGAAGTCATAAAAAAGGTTAAAAATTATTTACTTACAGTTCATTATGTTAAAAAATGATGTCGCAAATTAGGAAAATGGCGCATTTGTTAATTTATTTGGTTTAAGGTATACACTGTTGATGTCAAAGTGTACAAAAACATTCTGACTATTATTCATGCTGGAATTTCGCTAAACGTAGACAATAGTTACTGGGTAATATAAGCTGTGTGTAATTATATAGCACCTGTATTTGTTTCATGACTACTCAGAAAATGTTTTTGTCTATAAATTTGTTTACGTACTTGAACCTAAATCACTAAACTGGAAAGAATAGAATTTAAAAATAGGAAAAAACTGATAAAAACTAAACTGTTAATATTGACGAAACAATAGCTATCCACTAATTTGTTTATAACAAATTCCATACATTTTTAAACTTCTACCAGTTTGTATTTGACACAGAAAGAAATTTAATAACAATAACACTGGAGCTTATTTTCTCGACAGGAAACCTTTTCGTGTAATCGTGTTTATAATTTTATTTTTATTTTTAATGCTAATAATAATATTTTGTAAGTATATCTTACAATGAGACTTAAAAAACTTAAATCTATCGAATAAAAACCAAGATATGGTATTCTAAAGAATTTTCGAAAAAAATTAGTGATACTTGTTTTCACTATAAAAAAATCATATTATATACTCATTTTTTTAATTCAAAAATTATGCTTTGCTAATGATATTTCAAATATTTAAAAAATTCTCGTTTTAAATTTTGCCAAGTAATTGTTTGGACTTTCTAATTTTTATCGTGCTTTTTTTACTCAGCAAAAATTTTCTTGAAGAAATATTATTTATTTTAATTAAAAAAAAATTTATAACTAAATTATTTATAAATTTATTTAAAAATAGTTTTTCCGTGTAAATGTGATTATAAAAATATTATTCACCAAATATTTTTATGCTCTTATATTTTTATCACAAAAATAAGGTTCAATAATCTTTTTTATTAACGTCAAACTGTTGACAAATTTTCGTATTTCACAATAAAAAGGAAACATAAAAACAGTTGTTACACTTACCTTGAGCCTGATTTGTAATTGCCCTGTCATAATTTATTATCAGAAGTGATAACAATATATTTTCATAAAAACAAGCAATATTTAGAGAAAATCTAAGATCTTTCTTCGTTCCTTACAAAAATTAATTAACCTAGGCCACCTGTTTTCTACAAATAATTAATTAGAAATATAATTTTAATATTTTAATAGAAGAATTTAACCACTAATTTTCTTTCCTTTCGAAATTTCCTTCTTATCACGCTGACCCCGTTATCACATTCATTCGTATTAAAAATGAGCTTCAATGTTGGTTTAAACTATTATTCTTTAATCTATAAAAGATCAAAATTCCTATTTATTGACCTCGTTTTTTACCTCAGGCTTCACAGCCTTTCTCGTTTTTATTAATAGAACCTAATAAGAAAAACACAACCTTTTTTGTTGAAAACTCGTGTTTTCTGATTTAAAAATATATTATATAAATTGATTATTTTGTTAAAAATTCGTGTTTTTGGTTTGAAAATTAAAAAATTTGGTTAAAAATTAACTTTAGTCTTGAAAATTCATATTTTTTAGTAGAAAATTCAACGCTTTGGTATAAAATTTATTTTTTTTACAAAAAATGCAAAAATTTGGTTGATATTTCTCTTCTTTCTAGGCTGGAAAATCTTTCTTGGTGGAACAGTGTATTTTTTAAATAAAAATTCGTCTTTTTGGTAGAAATTTGGTCTTTCTTTTAGTAAAAAAATAACTGTTTGAAAATTCATATTTTTTTGTATTTTGAGATTGGAAAATAATAAATTTTTTCAAGAATAATTTTATGCAAAGAAACATGAAAAAGATAAAATTATTAAAAAATAGATTTCCAAACTATCTCACTTTCCGGCTCAACAAATTTATACTAAACATGAGATTCTTTTCCAATCTATAGGTTTTGCTTATAAATATCGTATGATTTCTTTTAATTGTGTTATGAATGTTACCTCAATTTTCATGAAAGAAATCTTTTTATTAGATTCTTATATTAATAAAATATTAAAAATTGAAATTAAATAAATAACAATTTTTTAATGTTAGAAATTTTTAGAAATGTATTATGTTTGGATTATTGATTTTCAATGTTATTGATAATATAATAATCTAAATACATTGGGTAAGAATCAACAAAAAAAATAATATTTTTTGTTAAAAATTCATCTTTTTTTAGAAATTTGATCTTTTTTAATTAAAATTTCACTATTTAAAAATTGATCTATTTTGGTCAAAAAAAGTAAACTCTTTCATGGACAATTTATCTTTTGGTCAGGCACTTTATCTCTTTTATTCAAAATATAATTGTTTAGTTAAAAAATGATCTGTTTTTGTCAAAAATTTAATTTAAAAATTTTAATTCAATTAAATTAAATTTGAGATGAAAATTGAAATAAGCAAATTTGTAAACAATTTATCTTTCTTCGTTGAAATTTCCTTTCTTTTGATGAAAATTTGTCTTTTTACTAGAAATTTTATCTTTTTTTAATTAAAATTTCAACTGTTTGGTTGAAAATTAACCTGTTTTTGTTAAAAAATTCAACTGCATTGCAGAAAATTCGTCTGTTTAAATATTCACTTTCTGGTTAAATATTTATTTTATTCATTTTGAAATACCCCTATTTTCATGAAAAATCTCCTTATTTTCCTTGGCTTACGAAGTCAGTTATCGATACAATTCCAAAATTGTATTATTTGGTTTCTTGTAGGGACAGGGTAGGGGGGGGGGGATTCAAAAAGGGTTGAAGTCCGTAGAAACATTCAAGAATGTTTTTTAATAATACAAGAATGGTAAACCACATGCAGAAATTATATTTCAAAAAAATCTTTAACTGTGAATTTATTTGTGGGGACCCTTTCCGTTTGAATTTGAAATTTTTCTCGTCTCATATCCATTATCTTCATCTCAAAAATGACCACTGAAGAAACTGGGATTTCTATGAGAACCGAATTTTTGGTTCCAAGAGAACTGCAAAAAAAAATAACCTCTCTTGCTGAACAGGAACCGCAAATGATAAATTTTTCCAAAGGAACCCACAGTCTGCATCAACTCACTTCGCCATCTATCGGACATCAATCAACAAACCCCCAGTTTTTTCTGGGACTAATCTCTATAATTTTAGTTTAATTATTAATTTTTTCCAGAGTAATATCTTTTAATCTGTATTTTAACGTAAAAGGTGCAGCATTAACTTGTAAAATCTTCGAAGCGTGAGTCGAGGCAGAAAATGATTTATGTACAAAAGGTCTCTATAAAAACTCATACTTTGGGTTCTTTTGGAACAATTGATCATTGATGGGACCTTTGGAACAATTGGTCATTTATGTTTTCTTTTTAGCAAGAGAGTTTTCTTTTAGTTGCAGCTCCCTTCGACTCGAAAATCGGTTCTAACAGAAAGCCCAGTTTTTCTGTGTGTATATTCAACAGGAAGGAGTCTGAGGACGGACTGAGACAAGTAAGTCCTTATTGAGAGCCATCCAGAAAGGCAGAACAGAACGGCAGAAAGAAAGAATTTACATTTCTTCTCAATAAAATCCTTTCGAGTCTGCTAGAAAAAGTAGTTGTAACGGTTGATGCATATAACCCCGACCACGCGAGCACGCGTTGCAGCCCAGGAATGGGCACATAATTAAATTATATTATCAAGAAGACATATTTAACCTCGGTGCTCGAGCGGCCGGCTTCGCCCCGTCCCGGCAGGATAAAGAATCTACATATGTATAGTAAAAGTTAAAACCCGCTCGATGGCTCGATGGCTCGGCGTCTAGAAATGTAGATTGTACACATAGGCCAAGCCAGCTATATGGACTTTACACAAGTGTAAAGGTGTTTAAAGGGTAACAAGGGAAGGGGTCCGTCTAACTTGTCTTGTCCAAACTCCTACGTCTTCGACATAACTCGTCGTCCGGCCCGGTTATACCCATGGCTCATAGAGCTAGGTGAGGTTTTTTTTTCTTCATTTAATATGACCATGACGCAACTAGATTATACAGTCTAAACTCTGATCTAAAGTATCTAGATAACTGTCCTTGTTCTATACGAATCGATATCTCGAATTGTTTTCTAGATATCGACTTTTTTACTAGGGGTAACCAATTCTGGTAATCTGCTCTAATCCGGAGATACCCACTTGTAATCCGGAATAATTCAAGTACTTTGATGTAAAACCAGTATTCCGAAGTAAACTACTTGTATACTAGATTAATAAACTTGTAATCTAGATTATTCTAGTCCTAATGCGGAGTAATCTAATTGTAATCACTTGTACATTGAAGTAATCCGCTTGTAATCTAGAGAAAGATAATTCAGAGTAATTCAGGTAATACATTTGTAATCCGGTTAGCTCTAGTAAATCGGAGTGATCCCAGTACTGTTGAGTAATCCCTTTGTTCAACGGTGTAATACACTTGTAATCTGGAGTAATCCAGTTCTAATCCACTATTGAGGCGTCGGATGAAAAAAGGAGATATAGAATTATTTTGCTGAAGTGGGGAGGCCCCTAAGCTCCTGAAAATGAAGTCTTGAATTTTAAAGTTTGCAATATATATCCTGAGTGAAAATTTCGATTTTTTTCACTTCAACTCGCAGCGAAATGCAAAGTTTGTGATATTTTGTAATAAAACTTTTCATCAATACGTATTGTCATATTCTGCGATCGATAGCGTTAGCAAAACATCAAAATGTTTATTTAAAAAATTGTTACTAATTGTTTTCCAATACGGTGCATAATTCGTGCATAAACAACTTCTATCGTTTCGGGAGTCGAGCGAATTTTGAGCAAGCGAAAACTGTCAG
>JAAAKG020145628.1:0-10847 GCA_010014905.2 Druon quercuslanigerum | reverse complement strand
TATATATATATATATATAGAATGATTTTAGACCACTTAATTAGAAAATGAAATTGAACTGTACATCTTTTAAGTCTAAGCGTTAAAAAATAAAGCAATTTTTTTTTAATTGAATAAACATGAAATTCAATGATTTCAGATTAAAATTTCGAAAATAGTAGTATTAATAAATAAATAAATAAATTATTAATAATTAAAGCGTTTAAAACTTGAACAAACGAAAAACGAAACATGTAGCATCCAACATGAAAATTCAGATCTCAATTTGAATTTTTTCAACTTCAATTATTTATTTGATTTTAGTTTTTTTTAATTGTACAATTTTAAACTTTTCAATTCAAAATTTTGTCATATTTACATCTAAAATTATACAATTAAAAACTGACTACCAAGTTTTACAATTGCGCATTCAAAACTATAATTCAAAATTAAAATTATAGAAATTTTAAAGACGATAAATATTTTCTTAAAAGTATCGCATCCTGTAATATCAAGTGCTATTCAAAACGACTGGATAGATTTTTTGACTGATAAATGTTTTTTTTTTTTAAATCGCTGTCATTTTCACCGTTCAAAATTACTAAATTGTAAATATTGCAAGAAATATTAAAACCCTCTAAAGTGAACTTATTCTAAATAGATTTAAAATTACACGCTTTCTCATTGAAAACTTTCAAAGGTAATGTAAAGTGATTTGATGGAACAAATCAATCCTTTCTTCGACCGTCGAGATTTATTAATTTCAAAATCATAGATTTCAATTCTTCATGTCTTATAGTCCAAAGGTCCAAAGGACCGTAAGACATGAAGAATTGAAATCTATGATTTTGAAATTAATAAACTTTCGAAGCTTGGAAAACGCGCAAATTTTGAAAAAGGGAAAATCTCCCGATTTCTTTCCCGGCTTTCTCCCGATTCTCCCTGGCGGGTGGCCACCCTGAGTTTATGTTTTCAAAAATTCTTTTCTAAAGTTTCGTAATTTTCAGGTGGAGCAGGCGAGACAAAAAGTACCTGAAATAGTTGGAATAGCCGTAGGCTGTTTTTTAGTACTGGCGATAGTAACAAGTGTAATATATTGCTACAGAAGAAGAAACTACAATGCGAAGTCCAAGCGCAACTCGCTCGATGTAATGATTAATTATTGTGCCATTTCAATCTTAATAAAGCTGAGAAACTTTAGCACGATTTTGATAACCTTGGCATACACTATAACTGTTTTGCTCAACTTTTCACTTGCAAAAATACTTATTTGTTAAAATTCATCGGTTTTTCTTTCAATTATAGAGATAAATTGTTTAAACACGATTAAAAATTGCATTTCTCAAGTTGCATGCAAAATAATTAATATTACATTCCAATCAGATGATTTATTCATTCGTTTTTATAAACCATTCTTCATAATTTGCGTGCTAAAATTTCTTAGAGGAGCGATTAAAGATTATTTAATAAATTGTTTTTTTTTATAGAATACACCTAGGAATCTTAAGAAAAGTCTTCTACTTGATAGTAAATGTACGCGAAATCCTCAGTATTTTGCATGCTCTTCGCCAGAAGTGCCTCTTCTGCAGCGAGATTCTCTCGTTTTTTTACAAGATATTGGAGAAGGATGTTTCGGTAAAGTTTACAAAGGTTGGTAAATGAAAATCTATTAAAAATTACAGGATGGCCAAAAAACTTCATTTTCAAAATTCCCCGCCTTTTCCATGACTAATTTTTCATTTTACCAGAGGATTCAAAATTTTTCGTTGCAAGAATTAATCTTTTTTGTTTAAAGTCAACTGTTTTTAATGTAAAATAAAAATCTTTTTTTTTTTGTTTTTAAATTATCAACTATTATTTTTCTTCGAGAATTTATCATTTTTTATCGAAAAGTCTACAACATCCTCTAATTCCCACTCCATATTTTCCCTGATTTCCCTTCAATTACGCACTTCTCCTATCCTTATTTCCCTAATACCCCTTCCCTCATTTCCCCTGCCATTCCCTAGTTAAACTCCGCTAACTTTCCCTACACCCCCAAGCCTCGTTTCTCCTCTGCTTTATATCCCTCGTTTTCCTACTTCCTCTATCCCCTCTCCTCATTTCCCCTAATTTCCCATCACTTCCCCACCATCATTTCCCCTAAATTCCTATACATCCCCTCACTTGTTCTCCTTGGAAAATATTTTATTTTCCACCCTGAATTTCTACTAATGTATCCTGAATTTTTGTCTTCTTCCTTAGAAATAAAAATCAACATTGAAAAAATATCAATTTTAGATCAGTAGATTAATATTATTACAGATTAATATTATTATAGATATTAACATTTCCCTTCCCCTACTTTCCAACCTCAAATTTCTCCTCATTGATCCCCTTCACCTACCCTCCTTTCCCCTACCGTTTCCTAGTTACACTCTGCTCACTTTTCCTACTTTTCCCTCACTTCCTCTAGTTACCCGCCCCCACTTTCCCTCTCTTCTCCTATTAATCCCCTCATCACCCTACTTCTCCTGCAATCATGTACCCTTCATAATTTCTTCCCACTTTTCTTCTACTCATTTTCCCTACTTCCCCGCATTTAATTTCCTTTTACTTCCCCTCTCCTCATTTTCCATCACTTCCAGCATCTTACCTCCCTTCTTTACCCTTACTATCCCTACCCCATAATTTCTCCTACCCCGCTTCTCATTTCTTCTCGCGATTCCTACCCCCCCCCCCTCATTTCTCCACATATTTGTTCCCCTCACTTCCTCTACTCACCCTAACCTCATTTCTCCTCATTTCCCCTAAATCCCCTCTCCTCATTTCCCCTAAATCCCCTCTCCTCATTTCCTCTTACTTTTTACACTTCCCCTCACTGACCCTCCTCGGAAAAAAGTACGACTGGAGGACGGACGGACACCCGACCGAAACTATAAGGGCTTCTGCCCCTCGGAGTGAATTTAAAATTTGTTGAAAAGAATATTTGAAAATCTCTTTAAATCTTTAAAACCCCCAAGAAATCCCTTAGTTGCTGTAAATAAAAACTTTGAAATCCATTAGAATATTATAAAATTCTATAAAATCTCATATTTTCTGAAATCCTGAAAAATTTATCGAAATAACTTGGGGCCTTTCAAAATTCCTCAAAATCACTGAAATCCACGGAAATCTTATAAAATCACTCAAAATTTTTTTAATTCCTCAAAATAGTTCAAATATTTTGAACCTTTTAAAATAAGTTCACATATTTCAAATCCTTTAAATTGGTTGAAATCAATTAAAATACTGTTAAGCTCTTAAAAATTACTAAAAATTATTTAAAATACTCTAAAATTCTTTGAAATCCCTTCAAATTACTGAAATCCATTGAAAATTCCTTGAAATATTTTGCAATAAAATTTATTAAAATTCTCATTAAAATTCTGAAAAAGCTGATGAAACCCCTGGAAATTTTATAAATCTTCTAAAAATTAAGTGGAATCTTTAAAAATCCTAAAATCTTCAAAACTCATTTGAAACCCCTGAAAATTAGGGAAATTAATTCAAAATTCCTTGGATGATTTTAAAATATTCTTAACTCTTATTGCTCCAATTAAATCATACCATTTCTTCTAAAATTTTAAGATCCTTTTTAAAATCCCATGCAGGTTTTTTTTAATCTCTTAAAATCATTCCGATCCTTGGAAATTTCTTGAATGCTTTAAAACTTTTGCAAATACACTGGAATCTTTTAAAACATTCTTAGATATTTCAAATCTTTTGATATATCTTGAAACTTTTTAAAAATCTTGTCAAATTCCTTGGAAGTTTTAAAAAATACTCTATAAACTGTTGACATTACTTCAAATTATTGAAATCATTTAAAATCTTTTGAAATTCCCTAAAATTTTATAAAGCACTTTAAAATTCCTAGAAATTTTTGAAAATATTTAAAATCCTTTGGAATCGCTGCAAATTAATGAAATCTATTACAATTTTTTTTAAATCGTTTAAAATACCTTAAAATATTTCAAATAATTAAAAATGCCTTTAAATTATTTAAATTTATTTAAAGCACCATAAGATATCTTTTATTCTGTAAAATGTTTTGAAATCCCTTTATATTTTTAAAAGCTCTTAACAATTTTTTGGAATTTAAAAATATTTCCTTCTAGCGTCTAGCTTTTAAAACTTCTAGAATCATTTGAAATCCTCGAAAATCTTGTAAAATTCGGTACAATCTTTAAAAATATTCTAAAAAATTATGGGTCCTAACAAATGATTCAATATTTTCCGACACTGTATGACATTTTGTAGAAACTCATCAACAAAATTTGTATTCCTCTAAAATCCTTAAAATCCATGGAGTTTCCTTAAACATTTTTAATCTCTTTAAAATATCTTGGAATGGGTTAATTTATTTTAAAAAATTACTTGAGTGATTTTTTTTCAAATCTGTTCTTTATCGGTAAAAAATGATTAAAAAGTGTTTTGAGAGGAAAAAAAAAGAGGCCAAAATTGACTGTGTTGCAGCCCTGATTATTCTTGGCAGTTACATAAATGTTTTCTTACAGAAATTCCTTCAGTTTCCCCTGACTTTTCCTGACCAAAAAAATGTCCTGATATTTTCCTGATTTCCAAATTTTCCTGGACCTACGGCCACCCTGAATTAATTCTGTATGCTAAAAAATAACCGAAAAATAATAATTATGTATGATTTCAGGTGAACTACAGTATGGAGAATCAGTAGAAATAGTAGCAGTTAAGGTATTAAAAGAATCGGCTTCACGAGAAGTTGAGGATGATTTTATGCGAGAAGTTGATATAATGTCAACTTTTCGTCATCCAAATATCTTACTTCTTAAAGGGGTCGTCCTTAGGGAAATAGGACATAGTCCTTGGATGGTATTCGAATATATGCCATATGGTGACCTTACAGAAGTATTAAGAGCCAATTCACCACATCATTTTAGGTCTTCCAGATCAGATCTTCAAGTCTTGACAAGGGTAAGTACCAAATCATAAAAATTATCAATAAAATAAATAAATTTCTTTAAATTAATAATAATAATCTTCCAATTTATTCATTGACGTTCTGAATTTCAACTTGTCCAATTTTAATAGCCTCGTATTGTAAATAATTTAAATTCAAAGTTTCCAATTCTAATTTATTCAATTTTGAACGCTTTTCATTAGAAGTAATGCCATTTCAATTTCTTAGGAATTTAAATCACACAATTTTAGAAATTCTAATTAATAAATTAATAAATAAATCAATTCCGGAAGTTGGAAAAGGGACGACTAGACAGAGTTTAGAGATCTTCAGAGGGTTAAATAAGGCATTTTTAAATTGTTTATATTTTTAATGTTATAAAATAAAACTCCAGAAATTTGAAGACGCGTTTCGTGCACGTTTATTTACATTTTTTTAATTAATAAGCAATTTTTACATGCAGGAATCGCTACACTGGATAATTACCCAAATAGCGGAAGGAATGATGTATTTATCAACACAAAGATTCGTTCACCGAGATTTGGCATGTCGAAATTGTCTTGTGGGATATGATCTAATTGTCAAAATTGCAGATTTCGGAATGTCGAGGGATGTTTATACCTGTGATTATTACAAAGTGAGAACAAATCCTTCTTTAATTATTTAAGATAAAAAAAAACTGGATAAAAATAACCTAATCAAGTCTCTTAATTTTTTAGTTTTGAAAATTTTATTATTAATTTTTATAGATGGGAGGTTCGCGGTTGCTTCCAGTACGTTGGATGTCTCCGGAAAGTGTGATGTATGGTCGCTTCACATTAGAAAGTGACGTGTGGAGTTTTGGGGTCGTTCTTTGGGAAGTTTATTCCTTTGGAAAGCAACCTTATTACGGTCACAATAACGAGGAGGTGTGTTAATTTTTTTTTAATTGCCTTGAAATCTTCCAGCCTTTTATTCGAGATTTTGGAAAATCTTTAAACAAATTTTGAAATATTTAAAAAATTTTATTATTAAATTAATTTTTAAAAATAAATAAATCTATGAGTTTTCCAGGAATCGTAAGAAAATTTTTGTTTTCTCGTGGAACCTTTTAACATTCTTTCGAATATCCTCAAACCGAATATCCTCAAATCCACATTCTTTTCAGAAAATTTTAAGAAATGTTTTTAAAAATTCTCCTCAAATTAACATTTGAAAATAAAAAATAATTTCAAATTTTTGGAGGAGTCTTAAGAAAAATTGATTTTTCTCTTAAAACCTTCGAAAATTCTCTATAAGATTCTAAATTTTAGCTGAAATCTACAAAAATCTACATTTTGTTTTGAGACAGCTAAAAAATCTCGAAAAATAAAAGTTCGGAATATTCGACAAAATGAAAATAATCTCTCAAAAATCTTCCAGATTATTTTTTGATAAGCTGGGAAATCTACGTTTTATTTTTAATTTTTTGAAATGTTCAACATTTTTTTATTGTGATTCAAAAATTTTCCACACTTTCAAATGCTTTAAAATGTTTTCTAAAAAATGATGATAACCGTGAAAATTAAAGAAATCTTCCAGATTCTTTTTTGATGATTTTGGAAATTTTTTTAAATATTTCCTTAAACTCCATTTTTAAAAACAAAAAATCATTTAAAAATTTTCCAAGAATCTTAAGAAAATTTTTGTATTCTCTTGAAACCTTTCAACATTCTTAGGAAGCTTCATTTTCAAGATCTTCAGGAATCTAACTTTTTTTTAAATTGTTTGAAATCTTTTCAAGATTTAATTTTGATGATTTTCGAATATCCTCAAACCTTTTAAACTTTCAAACTATCTTTTTAACCAATTTGAACTTTGGCTACTTTTTTTTACTTTTTTTTAGGATCGCCTTAAAATAATCCACATTCTTTTCTGAAAATTTTAGGAAATGTGTTTAAAAATTCTCCTGAAATGAACATTTGAAATTAAAAAATAATTTCAAATTTTCGGAGGAATCTTTAAAAAAATTAATTTTTCTCTTAAAACCTCTAAAAGTTCTCTTAAAGATTCTAAATTTTTAGCTGAAATCTACAAAAATCTGCATTTTGTTTTGTGACAGCTGAAAAATCTCGAAAAATAAAAATTCGGAATATAAAATTTCCTAGGTTTAACATTTTCTGAGCTTTTCAAATTTTAAATTATTGTTTAATCGCTCTAAAACTTTTAAAGCCTTTAAAATACACTTTTAATTATTCCAAATTTTTCAAAGTTTGTAAGAAATATTCGACAAAATTAAAATAATCACTCTAAAATCTTCCAGATTCTTTTTTGATAAGCTGGGAAATCTACATTTTATTTAAAATTTTTTGAAATATTCAACATTTTTTTATTGTAATTCAAAAATTTTCAAAACTTAAAACATTCTTAGAAAGCTTCATTTTCAAGATCTTCAAGAATCTACAATTTTTTTAATTGTTTGAAATCTTCTCAAGATTTAATTTTGATTATTTTCGAATATCCTCAAACAGAATATCTTCAAATCCACATTCTTTCCTAAAAATTTTCAGAATTTTCAAAATTAACATTTGAAAATAAAAAATAATTTCAAATTTTCTGAGGAATCTTAAGAAAAGTTGATTTTTCTTTAAAAACCTATGAAAATTATCTAAAAGACTCTAAATTTTTAGCTGAAATCTAAAAAAATCTGCATTTTGTTTTGTGACAGATGAGAAATCTAGAAAAATGAAAATTCGGAATATACAATTTCCTAGGTTTATCTTTTTCTGAGCTTTTCAAATTTTAAATTATTTTTTAATCTCTGTAAAACTTTTAAACCTTTTAAACACATTTTAAATTCTTATAAATTTTCCAAAGCTTGTAAGAAATATTCGACAAAATTAAAATAATCACTCTAAAATCTTCCAGATTATTTTTGGATAAGCTGGGAAATCTACATTTTGTTTTAAATTTTTTGAAATGTTCAACATTTTTTATTGTGATTCAAAAATTTGCAAAACTTTTAAATGTTTTAAAATGATTATACTGTTTTATAAAAAATGATGATAACCTTGAAAATTAAAGAAATCTTCCAGATTCTTTTTTGATGATTTTGGAAATGTTTTTAAATATTTCCTTAAACTCCATTTTTAAAAACAAAGAATCTTTATAAATTTTTCCAAGAATCTTGATAGGAAATTTTGTTATTTTCTGGAAACTTTTCAAAATTCTTAAAAAGTTTCTGTTTTCGAAATCTTCAAAAATCTACATTTTGCTTCACATTTTTTGATGAAATCATCTGAGGATTGAAATTAGTTTAAAATCTTTTAAAAATTTATAAAACTTTTTAATATTTTTAGCAGTAATTCAGTTTTCCTACAAAATATTTGAAACAAAAAGTAGATAATCAAAAATTTTAACACAAATCTAATTGTCGATACCATCAAATGTTGAAAAATTATAGTGAAGTAGTTACATTTTTAGTTAAGTAAATCGAAACAAAATCATTTTCAACCAAATAAATTAAGTTTGAACTAAAAAAATCGATAACAAAGTGGTTTAACTTTTACCCAAGTGGTTGAATTTCCAATTAAAAAGTATTAATATTCAACAAAGTAGTTAAACTTTCAAACAATAAGATGAATTTTGAACTAAATAGTTGAATCTTCAACCAAAGAAGATTACTTTTCAAGAAAGCAGTTGCATTTGTATACAAAAATGAAGTTTCAACCAAAACAGACGGATTTTTAAATCAAAAAGGCCAATATTAAAAAAAATTTCAATGTCATTTTTAATACCAAAATATGAATCAACAACAGAAAGTTAATTTTCTACCAAAGTATAACTATTCAATCAAATATTTTAATAAAATTGCAAATAAATTACTTTTTCCTCGGACGAATTTTTCATTTTCCCCGATTATTAATATTCAACGACCATAATCTTAACCTTATAACATTTTAAAATAGAATCTTTAATGAACGGAATAAAAAAATTTCAAATTAGAATTTAAACATTTTTATTTTATTATCCTTGACAGGTATTTAAAATCCGTTTTATAGAAATTCCTTGACTTTTTCAAGAAATTCAAAATCCCTGATTTCCAAGTTTTCCCTAACCGCTCTTTTACAATTTGTTAGAAAAAAATTAATTAATAAATGATTTTTCAGGTGGTTAAGCTAATTTTACAAGGTATAATGTTGATACCACCAGAAGACTGTCCGCCCTACGTGTGTCAAATAATGAAAGATTGCTGGAAAACAGAACCAAGAGATCGTTTGCGATTCCCAGATATTTTGGAACATTTAAGAAAAGCTGAAGAAGCTTTTGCTGAAATGGAAACGTTACCACGGCCCCCTCTGGGTCCCGTTACACTCAGAACACCAGATGTCCTCGATCCTGATGGGTATCTTTTACCAGTTCCAGCCAAAATTTGTGAATACTGGCAACCACTGCCACCAATCACTGATGATTCTACTGTAACTTGTACATAAATTTAAGCTCGAAAAAAATGTAAATTTTTTGGATGTGCCTTGTTAATACTCAAAAGTGTACTTGAACGAATACTACGAAGATTACGAAGTCACGATTTAATGAATTGAAACGTATTATTTCTGTATGTATTAATTTCCTCTCAGGATTTTTCTATGAATCTCGACAATCACGTAAGATTGCAATAAGATTGAAATATTAGAATATGTGTACAAGCTAGAATTGTAGAGTTTGTTTAATTTAATTTTAGGGATTCGTTAGTTTAAATAATAAATCATGAGTATTTAAATAATCATTTTTCTGCTTATAAATTAAATTTTATAGTGTTAATCACGAATAGGGTCAAATTAAAATGGAATCTTATTTTATTTCTCAAATGCACTTTCCTTGGGTTTTTACATTATTCGTTACATCCCAAAACTACTCCCCTTATATTATACTAAATAACCATCTTTTTGCCTTAACAATAATAGCTAAATTTAATATTTAATTATCGTAGGGAAGAATGGTCCTAAGTCGGCACAGGAAGATTTTTTTTTTGTTATGTCGACACATAATTTTTTCGACTTGAATGCACGAAAAGGGCACAAAAAATAAAAGAACACTTACATGGAATTAAAACACAACAAAACAAAATAACAAAAATAACAAAGAAAGAACAAAAAGAGGTGCCGACTTAGGACCACCTGTTTGGTGCCGACTCGGGAACACTACGAATGTTTACATATTTCATGCTATTACACAAGCGAAACAAATCCGAATGAAAAATGGACTGTTTCAGGCGAAAGCACACAGAACACAGACACCAATCCACTAAATCCATTGAACTTGTCAACATATTTACACACCTGTAGCTGCTTCACAAGAATGAAAGTAAATGGAATTCTATTTGTACGAACAATTTATGCCCCGCTCACGCTATGACATGACAAAATGGTTGAGCGGACACGCACGCCATCAATTAAGAAACGCGAGGGTAACAACTAAATTAACCCACAGTGCCGACTTAGGACCACTATCCCCTATAAATAACACAGTAAATATAACTCAAGTTTTGGCACCTATTTAGACTTTAAATAAATGCCTATACACAGTTTAAAATTTATACATACTCGATCTAGTTCTAATAACTAACATTAAGGTTCAGCTTTACTGATTCTTTGGTTCCACTCACACATCATCTCGAGCATCATTGCTTTAAAATGCTCTGCATATCTGCAGATCCGAAAATCTTTTAACAGAAGGTTTAAATATCCGAACATTTACAAATTGTTTATTTATATTCAGATAGATGTTTAATAACAAATAAAACATTTATAATGCGTATCAACTTGATTAAAGAGATAAAAACAATGAAAATTCAACAAAATGAGTGATAAAAACCTTATATAGTTAATATACATTAATTTACGTTAAAGAAAAATGACCAATTGAGTTAAAGGTTACGCACCGAGAAAGAAAAA
>JAAAKG020145627.1:0-10847 GCA_010014905.2 Druon quercuslanigerum | reverse complement strand
ATTTAATTTTTTTTTGTTATATTCCCACATCCTATTTTGTATGTATAAATAAATAAAATTTAATAAAATTAATACTCAAACTTTATTTCATAAATATTCAGGTGGTGTTTTTTCATTAAAAAAACGTGTTTATAAGTGCTAAATACTCGGATGCTTCAGATGAATATGATATATTTTATTAACATTCATTGTTTCTGTCTGTAAATTAATAGAAATATCACGATATTTATTTATAAGTATAGATTCCAATATGCGTCTTTTGTATGTATTTTTTTCTTTGGCTAGAATTTTAATATTGTTGGAATCGAAATTAAAATAATGGTCTAAATTCCAGCAATGTTGTGGTAGACCTTTAATTAGGTACAATTTTTTAAAGAGTGTTATTATTTCTAAAATAAACTTTTATATTAAATTTCTTTAGTGAACCATTATAGATTTCATGATTTTTTTTTAAATAATACTATTTATCAAAGGAAGCGGATAATTATTTTGATATAATGTGATTTTGATTTGATACAAATTTTCTTTTCTAAATTTTATGTCACTTAACTTTACGCATCTATATATTAAACCTTTTATTAGGCCAACCTTTTGACAATACAATTGATGGGAATCAAAATTTAGATATCTGCCAGACCATGAATCTTTTTTAAACCAGTTAGTAATCAACTTACCTTTTGTGGTTTTTATAATTGTTCAATCAAGATAATTTATTGAATTATTTTGTTTTGGTATTGTATATCTCATTAAGTGTAATTGCTGTGAAAAAGTTTATATTGGTGAAACAGGGAGAAGACTAAAAACTAGAGTCTCTGAACACAAAAGAGATTGCAGAGTTGAAAATTTAAACACAGGTCTATCACAACATTGCTGGAATTTAGACCATGATTTTAATTTCGATTTCAACAATATTAAAATTCTAGCCAAAGGAAAAAAACACACAAAAGATGAATATTGAAATCCATATTTATAAATAAATATCGTGATATTTCTAATAATTTACAGACAGAAATTATAAATGTTAATAAAATATATCAAAGTATCATAAAATAATTTTAAATTCAAATCCAGTTGCTTTGGCGCGCTTTCCTCATTTGCAGTTCCTTTAAATTACGCCTTTAGTTTGTACTAATAATTTTACCGCCTTAATGTATATTCCTATTTCTACTTTCATATGTTCGTCATCTATCCATAACTATTAAAAAGTTGTTTATCTTTTTTTATAAGGATGTAATCATATTTAAAAAAAAAGCCTCTTAAAATTTAGAGGTTTTTTCTTCACATTATTTTTCACATGTTACTAAAATTGGAGTCTGACCGTTTTTATTCTTTAATTTCTTTTTAAGATTTGAATTTATAATAAACAAGGTCAGTAACGTTCTGGACACTATGGGACATTTAGCTTACATCTCTGAGAATTGCGGTGACTAGCATTTTTTGCTTCTTCTATCTTGATCAGGAACTAACTAAAGCCATGAGGAATAAAAAATCTAAGGAGTGCCTTAAAGGTTCCTGTTTAGAACTTATTAGTCCAGTTATTCTAGTGGGATTCTGACTACTGCCCTACTTGAAATGGGGCGGTTTCTACATTGGTTACTCTCAGGAAGGGTGGAATGAATAAAAGTTCCGTGTGACAAGAAAGTGGCTTGTCTGGGCGATTGTATTGAGTTAAAAACGTTAAAAGCTTTTTTTTCTTTTCTCGAGAAAATAATCTATATATTTCTAACAATATTAAAGGAAGCAATGCTTCGGTATTTTGTTTTTGTTCCCAAATGCTCAAAGTATAGGTTACATAAAAATGAAAAAAAAATTCCAAACGGCACAATAATTCTCAGATGTGTCATGATTATTATCATTTTGTACGCCATTGGACCATAATAGGCACTATTAGGTACCGTTAAGGGTCTTATTGAAAACAAATAAGACTTAGAAGTAAACAGAAATTCAAATAGCTGAGTTTCAGGATTTAAAAAGCATTTGAAAAATAGAATTTTTTATTAAAAAATCTTTATTATAAAAAATGCATTTTTTGTTTGGCATATTTCAATAGAAGAATAGATGCATTCAAGAATGTTGGTAAACTTGCAACAGAATATTTGAATGAAAATTTTATTTCATTTAAAGAATTTTTATTCGGTCTAATTTGAATAATTAAAGAAACATTTTTAGGGCTTTTATACACACTGGAGCCATATGCATGAAATGGAATACTTTTTTATTTACTATAAATTATTATTACATTACTTAATAATCGTGACTCTATAAAGAATATATGGAGTAGTAAGATGTTAATGTCAGTAATAAATATTCAAAATCTCAGCGATATTAAAAAGTAATTCATAGTGAACCATCTGCCGCGTCATAAACGTCATATAACGCCGCTTCGTCCAATCTGTTTACAAATCTTGGGTAAATAGGACAACTTCCGGGCCTGATTTAGAGCTACATTTTAAAAGAAAAGGGAGGAAACACGAGGAAAAGTACAAATTTTAAAGAGAAATCTTTCTTGGAATCAAATTTTTCTGTGAGTTGTAGCAGAGGTGGGTGGGACACCCCCCTAGAAATCGATCAGGGAGGGAGAAAGTATTGATTTGTCCCTCTATGAAATCGAATGATTAAATTCATCGCATTATCGGAACTGGAAATCTTTCAATTTTTTCTTGCTTTGTACAATCTTTGGAATCTACCTAGAATCTTTGTGAAATAATTAAAGTTATTGTGAAATATTTTTAGTATGTTCGAAATCTTTGCGAAATATGTAGAAATTTTATAAAATCTTCCAGATATTATTGCAACCTTTCTAAAATCTTTGTGAAACCTTTGGAAATATTTTAAGAATCATTAAAATCTTTTAAACCTATCCGAAATCTTTGATAAATCTTTGAAATCTATCTGAAGTTTTCGTCAAACCTTGATGAATTCTTTAAAAAACTTTGCGAAATATTTTTCAAATACTGATATGATAGTCTTTGTGAAGTCTTTTCAATCTATTCGAAATCTTACAAATTTTTGTAAAATCATTGAAACCGTTGTAAATTCTTCGTTGAATATTTGAAATTTATCGAAACCTTTGCGAAATATTTGAAAACTTTGAGAAATCATTGCAAAATCTTTGTGAAATCTTCGTAAATTCTTTAAAAATCTTTGTTCCATATTTGAAATAATTTTGAAGTATTCGTTAATATTTTTGAAATATTAGACGACATTTGTGATATGTTTCTGAAATCCTTAGGAAATCAATGAAATCCTTGGAAAAAATTATGAAATCTTTGTGAATCATTCGAAATTTTTTGCAAAATATTAAAAATATTTTTTAAATATTCGGTTATATTTGTGAAATTATTGAAATCTTTGGAAAATCTTGACGATATCATTGAAATCTTTTGAAATCCAGTGTAAAATGCTTTTGAATTATTTGAAAATGCTGAGATATATTAAAAATATTTTTGAAATATTCGATAATATTTGTCAAATTATTGAAATATTTGTGAAATATTTGAGAAATGGTGAAGGCTTATTTGTGATGTCTTTTAAAGCTTATTCGAAATCTTTGCGGAATATTTAAAATCATGCTAGACGGCAACGATCTCCCCATCTTACTCCAAATCCGAAAAACGAAATTCCATAATTTTTTAATTTTTTTTATTTTGATTTGAACAGGTGCGGGTTTTGACTTAAAGTTTCCCATAGTAAAATGCATGGGCAAAAATCACTTTTTTGAGTTTTTAGAATAATCTTTCAGGGTTTGAAAAAATGTGGCGAGAAAGTATGGGGGCCTGTAGAGAATTATCCAACGAAGAATTTTATGCACAGACATGTGGGTTCGGTAACCCTAAGACACCCTCACGAGTACCTGAAAACTACCCTTAAAATAAAAAATGTCAATATTTATTATCATTGAATAATTAATTTTTAATTATTTAAACAAATGGAATTTGTTTGATTAATTTTCTTTTGAAAATTCGTTATTCCCATAAAATAATGACTATTAATCTAGTAGAATATTTATAATCATTGGTTAATTAATTTTTTATTGTTTAAGCAAATGGAATTTGTTTAAATATTTGTTTTCGAAATTTTTTTTTTATCATTAAAACTTATCACTATTGGTCTAGTGAAATATTTATTAACATTAATTCATTAATTTTCAATGGTTTAAACAAATGAAAATTGTTGTTTTTATGTCTTTGAAGTTTTTTTATAAGAATTATCATTCTTGGTCTAGCAGGATATTTAACAACATTGGTTAATTCATTTTAAAATATTTAAACACATCCAATTTGTGTAAAAAATGTTTTTTTTTTCATAAATTCGTTAAACTGGCAGTTTATTTTGATTAAGTGACATCAATTTTTTTCAAATATTTTTCAATTGTTGAAACATTAAATTAATATTTATTTTCAACTAATAATACTATTCAACTAATAACTTGTTTACATCAAAATGAATGGTACTATATATATTAATAATATTAATAAATATTCCACTAGACCCACAGTAATAATTTTTATAAAAAAAAAATTCGAAACGAGATTATTTAAACAAGTTCCACTTGTTCAAATATTTGAAGATTAATGAATTATTGTTAATAAGTATTCCACTAGACCAATAGTAATAACTTTTAAGAAAAAAAAGAATTTTCAAAAAAATTTATTTAATGATATTCCATTTGCTTAACAATAAAAAATTAATCAACCAATGTTCATTAATATTCCACTAGACTAATAGTCATTATTTTTAGGGGAAAAGCGAATTTTCGAAAAAACATTATTTTAACAAATTCCATTTGTTCACATAATTAAAAATTAAGTAATCAATGATAATAAATATTCTACTATACCAATTTCAATAACTTTAAGTAACCAAAAATACGAAAATACAGCGTTTAAAAGGTCGATTTGATGAAGAATTGACATTTTTTATTTGAAGGGTAGCTTTCAGGTACTCGTGAGGGTGTGTTAGGGGTGCCAAAATCATATGTCTGATACATGAAATTGTTCGCTGGATAATTCTCTACAGGCCCCTATACTTTCCCGTCACATTTTTTGAAAGCCTACAAAATTATTTCAAAAACTCAAAAAAGTGATTTTCCCCCAAGCATTTTACATACCGGCACCTGTTAAAATAAAAGAAATAAAAATTACGGAATTTCTTTTTTCGGATTTGGAATGAAATGTGGGGGGGGGTCGTATTATTCTCAAAAATAAGAGTTTTTGAGATACCCTAGTGCAAACCTGTGTTTATTTTCAAGGTAGTGTACCGAATCCGGCCACCTTCACTAGATCTACGTGTATTTTATTACTTTCAACGTTCTGGAAATTACCTTTTAGGTGCCAGTCATGGCAGTAAATGATGCGAACCTCTTTGCACGGCAAAATGAGCCCCACGCAAAAAAATCCGGGTGCAGGGGGTACCAAATACCTTAGAACCAATGTCGTACGCGTGGATTGGACCTGTATCGTTTCGAAAATGGAACTACGGCAGTTCAATTTTCTTGGGACCAGCTTGATTCGGCTAATGTACGACCGACGTACCAGTATCGAGACAACTTGTTTCTGCGGATGCGGGACGAGAGTAATCTAGCAGAAAGAGCTCGTACCGCCCGATGCTGGTATCACAGGAGTCCGGAAGAAGCGGGACACGATGTGTTCTACTAGTTAGACCCGCACATTCCCGAGCTCGACCGACTGCGCTTCGATAAACGCGTGCGTGATCAACGACAGTATTACGCACGCGTTTATCGAAGCGCAGTCGGTTGAGCTCGGGAACTTTCGGGTCCAGCTAGTAGAACACATCGTGTCCCGCTTCTTCCGGATTCCTGTGATACCAGAATCGGACGGTACGAGCTCTTTCTGTTAGATTACTCAAAATTGTCTCGATACTGGTCCGTCGGGCGTTCACTAGCCGAATCAAGCTGGTCCCAAGAAAATTGAACAGCCGTAGTTACATTTTCGAACCGATACAGATCCATTCCGCACGGACAAGATTGGTTCCAGGGTATTTGGTTCCCCCTGCACCCGGATTTTTTTCCATGCAGCCTCTACGCACTTTGTCATCGGGCTGCCTCCCTACCAGGTCGTCGAGAGAGTACGGCTAGGGGGGGGGGGGAGGCTAGCGATCCCTTTGAGGTCATCAGTTGGATGTACAGGTTCGAAGCACTGCCTTATTGTGTTATGCAAGGGTATGTGGCAGCGTGTTCATTACTCGAAATCAACTAGCGACCATCGAGCGCTAGTCGCCTTGACATGGGGTGTGTATGCAAGGAGATCTCTGACTCTTTTTTACACTGATAGAAATTGTATTATTTATTCATCCATAAGATTGTATGTTAGGACTTTATGAGTTCATTCAGAATACAACATATGTGCTTCAATCAAAAAGAGTACGAAATGCACTCACTGAAATATTGTAAATACAACTTTTTCATATTTGTGATACAAAACTGTAATATACGTATTGCTATTATATGAAATGATTAATCCTATCAAACATTTGTCTAAGCGAGTTATCTTTAAAATTTTGTCATTTAGCAATACACTCTGCACGACTGATTTACCCGACTCACTTTGTTTTATTAACCACATGCGTATCTCGCTCGCGCCTGTGCGTCTGTCTTCATAAGCAACAAGAAACGGATGGTCAAAACAAACATCATGTGTGGCTGTATCTATACCAGCAATAAAATATGTTGAATATAGTCATAAATATTGTTGTGCCGGCGATCCCTGCGTTACTTCAGAGGTTGCAGTTTCAGTAATTATTTTCGACACGAACATCCTGCAATCTATCGCTTAGGTAGCTTGCTAGCCATGAGAGCATTTTCCAGACACAACAAATCCTCCAAGCTTTGCCACGAGAATATTATGATCGACTTTGTTGAATGCTTTAGATAAGTCTGTATATACTGCGTTCACATGTTCTCCCGACTCTAGTTGGTTTGCGATATAGTGCGTGTAAATGCAGACATTTGTAGTTCTGCATCTTTTCTTCATGAAACCATGCTGTTCCTCTGCGATGATACTAGCAGACGGTTGGTACAATCTATCGTATAAAATGCTTTCAAATACCTTCGGAATCATGTTGAGAATAGTTATTGGCCGATCGTTGGGAACGTCGTTCGGATTTCCATTTTTGTAGCTCTGAACCACAATGCCTTTTTTCCAATCCAATGGGAAATATCTTTTCGGGGGGTACTCCGTCTGATCCCACACCTTTTTTTACATCGAGTTCGAATAACTTTAGTGTAATCTCTTCCCCGCTAATTTGTAAGTTCGAGAAGTCTATAGTTTCTGCCAAATCAAAGAGCGGCTCACTATGTTAGGTTCGGAATATACTGATTTAAAAATTTTTGCGAAGAGTCCGGCAGTGTCTTCGCAAGTTTTGGCATACTCATCGCCTAGTGAGATTTGATTTGGGATATTTGCGTTTTTGCGTGCAGTATTGACGTATGCACAGAAAAATTTAGGGTTTGCTATTATACAATTTTCAGTATCTGTAATATATTTTGAATAGCAATAATCGGATGAAGTTTTGCATTGAGCTCTGAGATAATCTGAGGTAATCAGGTAGTTCACATGATTTCTTATAGGTAAGATGGGCTACCTTCTTACCAGTTACTAGTTTTTTTTTAATTCATTGCTGAACCAGAACCCCTTGGGTCGGGGTTTCAGTTCCACGTAGCATAAGGCATGTTAAAGTCCCCAAGAATGGAGACGGTTGCCTCTGGAAATGAACAAGATACATCATCCAGAACAGAATGTGTATCAACATATTTCTCTAGGCTTGCATTTGTTGGAATTCAGAAGACTCTAAATAGTATAATGCTATTCCAAATTCTACTTTAATTACAACATGCTCCACCGTATCAGCGTTAGTGGGGAGCTGAAAACACCTTACGCAGTAGTCAGTAGCTATCAAGACACCCCCACCACGTAAATTTTCGCTCGTAGATCCACTACGGTCACAACGGAAAACATCGAGATTATTGAAATCTAATTCAGTTTAATTTATTTTCTTATATAACCATGTTTCGGTAAGGACTATAATTTTAAATCAGCTAAAAGAAACAGATTTTCGCAAGAATGGTAATTTGATGCGTAAGCCCCTAAAATTCTGATAATATACAGATAAAGGTTTAGCGACAGCGCTAGAATGTGTGAAATGGGGTTCACTTACTGTCTCACTTGGTGGGGTCGAGATTCTAGGGTTTTCTTCATCGCTGCAATTTTCTCCAGCTGGGTTTTTGTTTTGTACAGTGTCAACCAAACGCTTTTCAGCTTTACGTCATTCTTCGACTCTCTTTTGGCTTCCAAAAGGATCGGAGTAGAGCATGTGCTGAGGTTTCCGTCTACCATACGATCTTCATCGGTCATAGTTTGTGCTCTGCCTGCGAAAAGGTACCGAGTCTGAATACTTTGAGATTTTTCATCAGGCTATTAGGGACAATCCCTTTTAAGAGTTTCATTATACTCGATGAATTTTGTTTGAAGTCATTCTTTGTTCAGTTTTGGTTATACAGTGACTTGCTATACGGGTTTCATCTGCATGCGGAATAGGAATGCCCTGAGACTCTGTATTGAAAATCGCACGTTCGACTGTCGATATCCTTTCTGATAGGTCTTCAATCGATTTTTCAGCCTTGCCAAGCCTCTCGGTAGTGTAATCGAGCTTTGTGGTGAAGATGTCGAATTTGGTTAAGATTCCATCTACTGCCTCTCGGCAGGAAGAAACTTCCTTAAGTTGAGGTTGGATGGAAGTGAATGCGCTATTAATAATTCGCTCGACGTTTTGAAATGTGAGAGGTCCTGCAGGTAGGTCAGCTATCGTGACTGTTCGGGATGGCGGTTTATAGCACTTAGAGAATGCAACATTTTCCAGTGTGCCAACACGTCCAGCACACCCGGAATGATATGGAGCCTGACACCCGGAGCAAAAAACTGCAACAAGGACTGTTCATTTGCATCCGCCACAGGTTACACTCTGAGTAAGTTTATCCTCAGGTCCTATTCCGACAAGAGTCAACGTATAAAATACAAAGCTTAACAGTTAGGTTTGCTGAAATTGACAGTCAAGAGAATCTGGTGATGTTATACCGAGATCTCATTAACAGGAACACTTCACTTTAGATCCGGAAAATCCTGGTAGGATCTTTGATCACTTTGTTATAACATTAATTATATCTAAGGTGCACAAACCACGTAACTCACAGACGGCCATGCCGAGGTTCGCCATGGTCATCGTACATAGAATAGAAACTAACTGAAATTGTCTGAATCAATTAAACAAATTTATTCATTACGTGGAAACAGACTATTCATAAGTAGGGTTTTAATCAACCTGCAGTGCTGGGTACTATCTTAGCACTAACGAGGCAAGATACATGTAGCACAACGAAGCTTAAAAACAAAAATAAAAAAAGCAGAGAGCATTTATAAAATTGATAAAATATTTATAAAATAATTATAAATAAATAAATGAATTAATTGGAAATTATAAATTCTTCGAAGTAAAATTTTGCTGAACTCTTTTGTAATCCTTTGAAATCACTGAAATATTAAAAATCCTTGTTAAATATTTTGAAATCTTCTACAAAACTTTGGAATCATTTGAAATCTTAGAAATCATTGAAATATGTTGTACAAGAATTGTGTTCAAATCTTCGAAATTTTTTAAATCTTTTAAAAATCTTCAAAACTTTGGATTTGTTTAAAATCTTTTAAATTAGAAATCACTGAAACATTGAAAATCTTTGTGGAATCCTTTGATATCCTCTAAAACAATTTTAATTAGTTTAAAATCTTTGAAATATTTTGTACAGAAATTGCGTTAAAATCTTTGAAATCTTTTAAAATCCTTATAAATTCATTAAAATATTTGTTAAATATTTCTGAAATCTTTTGTATTCGTATGAAAACACCTGGTCTCGTTTAAGGAACTCTTTACTCATTTTTTGTGGTCCTGTGTAATTATTAAATATTGCTTTCAACAATTGATATTTTTTCCCCTAAATGTCCCTAGTTTTTCTAAAAGGAAGCTGTTACTCTCTTAGTCTAAAACTCATTCAGTCTCTCCAATAGATTAAATTTTTTTTTAAATGTATTACTTGAAAAACGTACAAATTTGAGAAGCCTAAAAGCTTTTAGGTTGAAAAAATGAGAAATTTTAAATAGAATATAATAAAACTATCTATATTTAAAAATTAATTACCTAAAATTTATGAAATTGTTGATGAAATTTCCTAGTTTTTTTACTTTCCAAGACTCGAATTTTATGAAAAGTCAATTTTGATGGACTGAACATTTGAAATGTTTTTATTCTCAAAGTTCATAATTTAAATAAAGAATTTCAAAGCTTATTAAATGTGACAAATTCATTTAGTATAACATAGAATAAAATTATTCATTTATACATATTAATACTTTTTAAAGGATTTTTGTAAAAAATCTGGGTAGTTCCAAAAGTAATTTCGCTTTTCATGCAGACATGTTTTTAGTCGTGTTTCCCTATATTTAACGCTACTTTGATCCACGATATCATTTCATATGGCTAAAGGTTGCGGAACAAAATGGTCAATATACACGGTGACCCATTTTAATCTATAATTCCAAATATCTGGGGAAATTTTACTGTATCATTAATCTTGACCTTGAGGTCAATATTCAAGGTCAAAAGGAGGTAGGACCCTTTACTTGAATGAGAACCCCTATTTTTGACTGTGAAATTTAAAAAAGTCGGAAATTTTACGTCAAAAATGACCTGTGGAAAAATGGGTTTTGTGACCTTGGAAAGGTACAAAATTAGGGTCAAATGTCTGAGAAACGACCAGATATTTTCTAAAATACATTATC
>JAAAKG020145626.1:0-29889 GCA_010014905.2 Druon quercuslanigerum | reverse complement strand
TGTCGCACTTTTAGAATTTTAGATGCAACAGGTTGCGTCAAGCCTCCAAATCCAACAGAACCTACTGCAAGCCATGCTCGAATGTTGAAAAATGTGTATTTAATTATAGAATTTTTTTATAATTTTCAACTTCTGAAAATTGAACTTTCCACGTTAAAAAGTTTGTTTTTTATACACTGGAACTTTGATTTGAGCAGTTCGGATTAGGTGCAAGCTCTGTTTAGTCAAGCGTGACGAAAATGTCGAGTGTCGCACTTTTAGAATTTTAGATGCAACAGGTTGCGTCAAGCCTCCAAATCCAACAGAACCTACTGCAAGCCATGCCCGAATGTTGAAAAATGTGTATTTAATTATAGAATTTTTTTACAATTTTAAACTGCTGAAAATTGAACTTTCCACGTTAAAAAGTTTGTTTTTGTTATACACTGGAACTTGGATTTGAGCAGTTCGGATTAGGTGCAAGCTCTGTTCAGTCAAGCGTGACGAAAAGCTCGAGTGTCGCACTTTTAGAATTTTAGATGCAACAGGTTGCGTCAAGCCTCCAAATCCAACAGAACCTACTGCAAGCCATGCTCGAATGTTGAAAAATGTGTATTTAATTATAGAATTTTTTTACAATTTTAAACCGCTGAAAATTGAACTTTCCACGTTAAAAAGTTTGTTTTTGTTTTACACTGGATCTTGAATTTGAGCAGTTCGGAATTTTTGTGGTTCGACAATTAATTCTACGAAGGTTTTTCGATATGCGGATCACAGGCGACGCTGTTCAGTCAAGCGTGACGAGTAGCTTGAGGGTCGCACTTTCAGAGTTTTAGTTACATCAGTTTGCGTCATGCCTCCAAATCCAACAGAACCTACTGCAAGCTATGCCCGAATATTAAAAAATGTATATTTAACTGCAGAATTGATTAAAATTTTCAACTGCTAAAAACTGAATAAAATTGAAAATTTTGTTTTTCACTTTAAAACCTTTTTTTAACATTAGAACTTGGAATTAGGTAGTCCGTTTTAAGTACGTTCCGAGAATTAATGCTGCCTGGGTTTAGTTAAACCGGGAGAATGGGAGGCGCTGTTAAGTCAAGCGTGACGAACAGCTGTTGGGTCGCACTTTTAGAGTTTTAGTTACAAAGGTTTCGTCATGCCTCCAAAACTGCTGCAAATTGAATATCATTGAAAATTTTATTTTCCAATATAAAAAGTTAGTTTTTTACATTAAAACTTGGATTTACGCAGTCCGCATTAAGTACTTTCCGAGAATTTATGCTGCGTGGATTTAGTTAAACCGGGAGCGCGGAAGGCTGTTCAGTCAAGTGTGACGAATAGCTCGTGGACCGCACTTTTAGAGTGGCAATGTTCGACTGTAGAATTTTTTACAATTTTCAACTGCTGCAAAGTGAATAAAATTGAAAATTGTATGTTCCAAATTTCAAAGTAGTTTTTTCTTGAATCTTCAACCATGAGGCATTTTCAATTTTCTTTTTTTTCAAATTATTGAAAATTCAAATGTTGAAAATTGAATTTTTAGTATTTAAGATTGAATACAATAGAAAATTGAATATTCTACTTTTCAAAGTTCGTTTTTTCTTCTTTACTTTTTAGCAGTTGCAAATTCAGTTATAAATTTCTCTACATTTACAAGTACTTGGATTTGAGCAGTCAGGATTGAGTATGGAGTGCGGGAGGCGCTGTTCAGCCAAGCGTGATGAACAGCTCGAGAGCCTCACTCTCTGCGCGTTAGTTACATTAGGTTGCGTCATACGCCCACATTTAAAAAAAAAGTTAAGCGCCTGCCGATTAACGTTCAGACGGTCTGGATTTAGGCTCAAGACCATGTCCGAAACTGTTCTTAATTCCAAAATCCAGTTTTTTCAGGAGTTGAAAATTCGAATGTAGAAAATGGAATTTTTAATGTAGAATTATCGACAATTTTCAACTGCTGAAAATGGAATAAAATTGAATTTTCGAAACCTTTTTTTAAATTTTAAAACATTTCTACATTCAAGTTTCTATTTGTTACATTTTAATTGCTAAAAATTTGAATGTTGAATATTGAATAAAATCGAAAACTGAATTTTATACTTTCCAAAGTTCGTTTTTTTCTGGAATCATTTTACTTCTAACATTAGAAAACTCAATTCAAACAATAAAAATTAAAAATTGTATTTTTCCACTATTCAAAGTTGGTTTTTCTCTTAATTTTTAAATACAAAAAAACAATTTTCAATTTTATTCAATTTTGAACAATTAAAGATTTAATGAAATTGAATATTCGAACTGTAGAGTTTTCTTAAATTTTCAACCTTTCAATATTCAAACGTTGAAAATTGTATATTGAATAAATATTGAATAAATTTTATAAATGAACTTTCCACTTTTTAAATTTCGTTTCTTTCCTTTTCAATTAAACTTCGATTTTTATCTTCAATTTTGAACAGCTGAAAATTTAATTTTCCATTTCCTTAAATTTTCAAGTTTTGAAAATTCAATCTTTGAAAATTGAATATTGAATAAAAAGAAATTTTTCCACTTTACAAAGTTCTTTTTTGTTTTACAGTAGATCTTGGATTTGAACAGTTCGGATTTAGCGCAGACGCTGGTCAGTCAAGCGTGAAAAAAGCTCGAGGGTCGCACTTTCAGAGTTTTAGTTTCAACACGTTGTGTCATGCCTCCAAATACAAAATAACCTATTTTAAGCCACGCCCGAATTTTGAAAATTAAATATTCAACTGTAGAATTTTTTACAATTTTCAACTACTGAAAATTGAATGAAATTGAAAATTACATTTTCCCCTTTAAAAACTTAGTTTTTTTACACTGGAACTTAGATATAGGCAGTTCCAGTGCATTTACAGCAATTGAAAATTCAAATGTTGGAAATTGAATATTTAACTGAAGAATTTTTATATGCAATTTTCAATTTTCTTACATTTTTTCTTGACTTTTTAAAAGTTGAAAACTCATTTTCAATTAATTTTAATTTCCCAATCTTATTAAAAGAATGAAAATTGAATATTGAATAAATACTGAATTTTCCACTCTACAAAGTTCGATTTTATAAAATTTTCAACTGTTAAAACTTCAAATGTTGCAAATAAAAAAAATTAAAAATCGAATTTTCTACTTTTCAATTTCGTTCTTATACTTAACTTTCAACAATTGAAAATTTAGCTTTTCTAAATTTTCAATTGTTAAAAAATTAAATAATGAAAAATAAAGATTGAATTTTCCACTTTTCAACTTTCGTTTTTTTTTCTTCAAATTTTTAATAATTGAAAATTTAATTTTCCTAAATTTTCAACTGGTAAAAATAGAATAAAATTGAAAATTGTGTTTTCCACTACTTAATCTTCTTGAGAATGTTTAATGTTAAAAGAGTATTTTTCAATTTTAATTAATTTTCAACAATTAGAAACTGAATGAAACTAAAAAAAGAAATATTTGAAATGTAGAATTTTCTTTTTTTCAACCTTTGAAAATTTAAATGTTGAAAATTAAATATTGAATAAATATTGCAAAAAAGTTTTCAATTTCCTTAGTTTTTCAACGATTATCAATGAAAGATGGTAGAAAATTAAATTTTCGACTTTTCAATTTTCTTTTTCTGAACCCATTAACGATCAAATGCACTAGATTTGTTTATGAACCTTAAACAATTAAAAAACATGCTAAACTCCGATGAAACTTTACAAAATTGCAGTATCAATATGGCGTACTTCAAAAACCTAGGGGGTAGGAAATTTCGAAATTCAAGATGGCGCCTCCAAAAATGGAGATTTTCACGAGTGAAGAATGTAACAAATAGGTATCTTTAAAATATCTGTTATAACATCATGTAAATTTTATATCAAAATGGCGGATCCAATATGGCGGCCAAAAATAAGAAAAATTGCAAAAAACAGTTAAATGTAGTAAATTTTTTCCACTTTTGTAGTATTCATACATATTATCGTTAAAATATTCCAAAAATTATTTATAATTACATAAGAAAATTGCTGATCCAATATGGCTGCCAAAAATATAAAAAAATTGAAAAAAGAAAACAGTTGAAATTACCGTTATTTCGCACATTTTTTATAAATATTGATACAGAGTACTACTTTAATACTAAAAAGACTGTTTTAGTTCTATAACAAAATAGCGGATCCAATATGGCGGCCAAAAATCAGAAAAATTTATAAAAAATCGTTAAAATTACCGTTTCTTCGCACATTTCTTATTATTATTGATACATAATACTACTTTAATACTGAAAAGACTATTTTTAGTTCTATAATAAAATGGAAGATTCAAAATGGCGGCCAAAAATCAGCAAAATTGCAAAAAACAGTTAAAATTAGTCAATTTTTTTAACTTTTTTTGTAGTATTCATACATATTATCACTAAAATATTTCAACGATTGTTTATATTTAAATAACAAAATAACGGATTCAATATGGCGGCCAAAAATCAGAAAAATTGCAACAAAATAGTTAAAATTACCGTTTCTTCGCACATTTCTTATTAGTATTGATACAGAATACTACTTTAATACTGAAAAGACTGTTTTTAGTTCTATAATAAAATGGAAGATCCAATATGGCGGCAAAAAATTGCAAAAAAACAGTAAAAATTAGTGAATTTTTTGCAATTTTTTTAGTATTCCCATACATTATCGCCAAAATCTTCTAAAGATTGTTTTTAAGTAAATAAAAAAATAACCAATCCAATATGGCAGCCAAAAATCAGAAAAATTAAAACAAAACAGTTAAAATTACCGTTTTTTCGCACATTTTTTATTATTATTGATACAGAATACTACCATAATACTGCTGTGACTGTTTTTAATTCTATAACAAAATATTGTGAAAAATAGCCGAAAATTCTGGTTTTTTGTAGTATTTATTATATGTATATATATTATTATACCGTAATAATTGTTTTTAGTTATATAACCAAATCGGAGACACAGCATGGTAGACGAAAAAGAGAATCGATTTAAAAAAAAATTAATTTCTTTTTTAAAATTTTTTTGTCCATAAGATGATCATATCAATTGTTAGTATTTTTTAATCATACTTCTGAGACATTTAGTGACTACTACTTTTCAGATGGAAAATTTATAACTTATCATCAAATTTTAAATATATTAAATTATACTTATATTTTACTTATTATAAAAACAGTTCTCAATTTAAATTGTAAAATTACAAAATAAAAGCTAATCAATAAAAATGCAAATGTTTCACTCTCTGTACAAAAATAAACTTTGAGTGATAGTTACAAAATTTAAAGTTTTACTTACCAACACTTATCGCATTATCACTCCATATAAAAGAATTTACATTTTTGCATACAAAATGTGATATAATAATTAATAATGTGATTAATAATTTCCAATTGAAATTTTTTTAAATCAGGTTGTAAACAATAAAAATGTAACATATATCAATATAAATATGCAAACCTCGCGCTCCACGCTCGTTTCTGTTCATCGTATAATAGAAACCCAAAAATTATAGCAAGCTTTGCGTTCCGTGTTATATGTATGTTCTTCATATACAAATGACTGAATCTGAATTTTATTTCAAATGAATAAGAAGATTCTTTTACTACAGCGTATATTTTTGTACCTTGCGAATAAATTATACAATCAGAATGATTTTTTCCAAATAGCTGAAAAAAGGGGGAAAATAGTATCTAAGTCGTTTTTGGAACATATACATATAATAAATTTGCAAATAATTATAAAAATGATTTGCGCTTTCACATCACATTGTCAATGTAAATGTTACATGCAATTAATGTATACCTAAAAACAAAATTCTATTACATTAGATATTACATCAAATATTATATTAACTTTGCAGAATAATTAAAAAATTCATTATATTAAATTCTTTACCCCGGCCCGAGACTGCTTATTCAGATATTGCAAAATAAAGTACAATTTTTGTCCATTAACATGACTTTATCATATATTTTTTATTTTTCACTAATCTTTATTCGCAGCTACCCTGAGAAACGTATTATTTTAAAACGTGGCCCATAAAAAATTTGTAGATCTTTTTTGAATGCACCATTTTTGTCAAATCATAATTTGTCGTATCTTACATAGTTTGTCCGTAAAATGGAATTTTTCATTTTTCATTATTTTATGTGCAATGAAAATGTAAATTTTCGATTTTTCAAAAAAATTCAAAAAGTCATTATGACAATCTTGTAGGGTGTGCAAAGAAACCCATTTTTCTCGTATTGACTTTTTTTCGTATCTTGTGTTGTTTGGCTGATAATGCTAATTTTCGTTTCTTTTTTTGGATTTTGAAACTGCTATAACTACGGTATTTTATTTCATCGAAAAAAGTCATATTGATAAATTGTTAGTCTTTTCGAGTACTACTAATAACTGTACATAGAATTTTCAAATCTTAAAAAAAAGCGGTCTCAAAAATTTTCAAAATGTGCTCACTTTTTGAATTTTTATCCAAAATGGCTGCCTAACGAGCTTAAGCTTTAATTTGAGACACTAAAAGAGTATACTAAAGGTCAATCCAATCTGTTGACTTTTTCGAAAGTTATCGTGCTCACAGCCCAGACATACATACATATATACATACATACATTGATACATACATACATACATACATACATACATACATACATACATACATACACATTCATACATGCATACATAAATACACATTCATACATATAGCCATGCATACATATAGACAGAAAGAGACATTCGTAAAAACATGTTTTTCGGGTTCAGGGGAAGTTTTTATTACAAGTGAATCAAAAATGTAAATTAGATTGTAAAATTAAATATTTTTGAGATTTTTGAACAAATATGTAGCTTTTTAGCGTCTGCCATTTTGTTATTTAACTAAAAATAATTATTAAAGTATAACAATGGTAGTTTATAAATAAAATTGTTCTGATTTTTGGCTGCCATATTGGATATGCCATTTTCTTATTCAATTATAAACAATCTCTGGAATATTTTAGCAATAATGTGTATGAAATCTAAAAAAAATTGCAAAAAATGCACTAATTTTAAATGTTTTCTTACATTTTTTAAAAATTTTAACCGTCATATTGGATTTGCTTTTAGTATGTTTTTTAACTGTTCAAAGTTCATGCAAAAATCCAGTGGATTTGGTCGTTAATAAGTTAATGTTGAAGTTCCATAATTTTTCGATTGTTGAAAATTAAAATGTTAACAACTGAATATCAAATAAATCAGAAAATTGAATTTTTTTATTCGAAAATCAATTTTCTTGATTTTTTAAATCTTAAAAATTATAATGTTAAAAATGAAATAAAATTAGGAATTTAAATTTTTAAATTTCGTTTATATATTATTTTGAAAAGCTGAAACCCCAATTTTCAATTTTCTTAAATTTTCGACAGTATTTTTAGATTCTTAATGGTTAAAAATGGAACAGATTTGAAAATTAAATTTTCGACTTTTCAATTTTCTTTTTTTTAATGTTCAATTTTTTAAATTTATCGGCTGTTGAAAATTAAAATATTAAAAATTTAATATTGAATAAATAATATTAAATTTTCCACTTTTTAAATCGCGTTATAAAATGGAAAATTGAATTTTCCACTTTTCAAAGTTAGTTTTTTTTTCAAATATATAAAGTTAAAAATTTAAATATCAGTTTTCTTACTATTTCAATTGTTAAACCTTAAATAAAATTGAAAATTAAATATTTAAACTGTAGAATCCTAATAAATTTTCAACCTTTGAAATTTAAAATATTGAATAAATTTTGGAAGAAAATTGAGTTTTCGACGTTTCAAAGTTAAAAAAAAATTTAATATAAAGATAATGTTATTCTTGGACTTTAAACAGTTTAAAATTTCATTTTTAATTTTTTTAAAAAATTTTTATATGTTGAAATTTCAATTGTTGAAAATTGAATAAAATTTATTAAAAATTATAATAGAAAGTAAAAGTAAATATATAAATAGAAAAAAAAATTTGTTTTTTAAATATAATCTTACATAAGGAATAAAATAAGGAACGATATTAAATAAAAGTACAATTATTAATGTTTTATATAAATATTACAAATTTTATAGTAAAATCATACTGCAGATAGCAGAAACTTAATAGTAAAATAATTTTTGAAATTTTACTAATCGTACGTAATTGAAATATTAATATAATATTAATAATACCGATAAATTAAAATTAATTTAATTTAATTTAATTTATTTTATAAACATCGCATGTATTCAAAACTGACTAAAAGTAGAACGCATGTTTTGTTTCATTTCCTGGTAATAAATCCATAAATTTTTAATGTTTCTAATTAAAAAATATAATAAAAAATAACTTGAAAATAAAGAAAATTACATTTAAAAAAAGAAAATTTTTCATTTGATCAATAAACCATTTCTTGGACTGAGAAGGAATTAATATTTATATTTAAATTAAAGAAATCTTCTTTAAAGAACATAATATTATTTATTTAAATAGAAAAAACATTTCTAAACTAAATTCAGTTTTGATTATTCCGAATGGAATTTTTTTTTTAATCAACTCGGAAGTTTATTTTAACAATTAAGAAGGCCACCGTGATAAGATTTTCAGCTTTATTTAAACAATAATAAGGTAATATTGTGACACCTGTAAATATGTAAGCATCACGCAAAATATGGCGCATTTACAAGCTAATTCCTCTTAATGGAAAAACAAAAATTATTTACTAACTTTATCTATTTAATCCTACTTTATTTATGTTGTAAATAACCGAAACATTTTTGGAAATTATAGATATTTCGAAAACATCGAGAAATTTCGAATAAATTTTGTTTATTTAATCGGATGTTAAAAAATTTTAGGGAAGCTTCATTTCAGCTTAAAAGATATTTAGAATTTGTGGAAGTCAATTTTTTTTTAATTTGATGAATTTTTAGAAATCTTTGAGTTTTCAAATATTTTTAATCTTTTGAGTACTTTTAGAATTCTTTCAAGTCTTCAAAATTCTTTTTGGACTATTTTAGAAATTTTTTGAATTGTTTTTAAATATTTTAAAAGACTGCTTTACAATTAATTTTTCGAAATAAAGGATTTAAATTTTCCCAGGATTCTTCAGAAAATATTAAAATCAAAAATCTTAAAACACTAGAGATAGTTTTCAATTTTATTGTTATCTTTTCAAACTTTTAAATATTTTTAAAGTTATTACAAAACTTTTATATATTTTCTAAAACGATTCGACAGTTTTCTAAATTTTTTAAAATTATTTCATAACTAAAAAACTTGATTAAAAATTTTCCAGATTTTAAAGATTCTTTTAAAATTCATGTTACCAAACAAAAATCATTTTACATTTTCCCAGAGATCTTAAAAAAAATAATTCTTTTGAAATCTTTCCAAATACAGAAAGAGCTTTTCAATTTACAAATTTTTCGAATTTCATAAATCTTCTAAAATTCTTAATATTTTTTAAAATAAATTGTACGTATTTTTTAAAATGAATTTAATATTTATTAAATGTTTCTTTAAATCCTTTAAAACTAAGAAAATTGCCGTAAAATTTACCAGATATTTTCGATATCTTTAAAATGTCTCGAAACTTTTTGCATTTTTTTTTGAATAATTAATTTTTTTTAATAAACAAATAATTTGACATTTCTTTAGGATTATTATGAACAAAATTTTATTCTCTATAAATATTTCAAAATTCCTAAAAAAACTTCTAAATTTTTTGTTCTAAATCTTAAAAAATCTTCATTTTTCATATCCATAAATACTTTTTAAATAAAAAATTAAATTCAAAATTTGTTAAAAAGGCTTGCACGTATCTTTTAAAACCATTTGAGAAAATCTATCAAAACTAAAATATTGCCTTGAAATATTCCAGATTTTTTTGATGTTTTGAGTAATATTTAAAAATATTTTATATCTTTGTACGTTTTTTTCAAAAATTAAATTTTCAAAATGAAGAATTATTTAATCTTTTAAAATTTTAATTTTTCTAATTTATACATATCTTTTAAAAGGATTTGAATATTTCCTGAAATTCCTTACAATATTTTTAAACTAAAAAAATTGCCTTAAATCAATGATTTTTTTTAATGAATATTTTTTTAAAATAAATAAATAATTTGAAATTACTTTAGGAATATTAGAAACAAATTTTTTTTTAAATTTATCGAAATTCCTAAAAAACTTCTAAATTTTTTATTCTAAATCTTGAAAAAATTTAAACATTTACTAAAATTTGTAAAAATCTATCACAACTAAAAAGACTGCCTTGAAATATTCCAGATTTTTCCGATGTTTTGAGTAAAATTTTAAAATGTTTTATATTTTTCTAAATTTTTTTCAAAAATTAAATTTTCAAAATGAAGAATTATTTAATCTTTTAAAATTTTAATTTTTTTAATTTGTACATATCTTTTAAAATGATTTGAATATTTTCTACATTTTCTTAAAATATTTTAAAACTAAAAAAATTGCTTTAAAATCTTCCATTTTTTTGAATAATTAATTTTTTTAAATAAATAAATCATTTAAAATTATCTCAGGAATCTTAGAAAAAATTTTATTCTTTTTAAATGTTAGTCTACATTTTTTATTCCTAATTTTCAAAAATCTAAATTTTTTATTGTCATAAATATTTTCAAATTAAAAATTAATTTAAAATTTTTTGTTTAAATGCTTCTATATATCTTTGGAAAAAATTTAAACATTTACTAAAATTTGTAAAAATCTATCAAAACTATAAAGACTGCCTTGAAATATTCCACATTTTTTTTATGTTTTGAACAATATTTTAAAATGTTTTATATTTTTGTAAATTTTTTCAAAAATTAACTTTTTAAAATAAAGAATAATGTAATCTTTTAAAATTTTAATTTTTTTAATTTGTACATATCTTTTAAAAGGATTTGAATATTTACTGAATTCCCCTATAATATTCTAAAACTAAAAAAATTGCTTTAAAATCATCCATTTTTTTTAATAATGAGTTTATTTAAATAAACAAATCATTTAAAATTATATCAGGAATCTTAGAAAAAAATTTCATTCTCTTTAAATGTTATTCTACATTTTTTATCCTTAATCTTCAAAAATCTAAATTTTTTATTTTTATAAATATTTTCAAATTAAAAATTATTAAAAAATTTTTTTTTAAAGGCTTTTACATATCTTTTGAAAAAATTCAAACGTTAACTAAAATTTGTAAAAATCTATCAAAACTAAAAAATTTGCCTTGGAATATTCCAGATTTTTTCGATATTTTGAGTAACATTTTTAAGTGTTTTATATCGTTCTAAATAAATTAAATTTTTTTTTAAATTTTTAGTTTTTTAATTTGTAAACATCTTTTAAAATGATTTAAATATTTTCTAAACTTACTTCAAATATTTTCAAACAAAAAAATATTGCATTAAATTCTTGCATATTTTTGAAATATTTTGAAATGTTTTCAAATTTTAAAATAATTGTTTTATCAATTAATTTTTTCAATAAAAAATCTTTCGAAATTATCCCTGGAATCTTAGAAAAAAATATTTCTCTTAAAATCTTTAATAAATGCATAAAATCTTCTAAATATTTCAAATTTTAAATTATTATTTTTTTAAACAAATTTTACATATCTTTTAAAATGATTTAAACATTCTCGCACATTCGGGAACATTTTTTAAAATTTCAAAAGTTGCCTTGAAATCTTTCAGATCTCCTTTCGATATTCTTAGTAATAATCTCAAATATTTTCGAATCTTTATAAATTTAAAAAAAAATAATTTTTCAAAATAAAAAATTATTTGATATTACCCAAGGAATCTTAGAAAAATAATTTTTTTGAAATATTTCAAAATTAGTAAAAAGCTTCTAAATTTTTTTTTCAGAATCTTTCAGAATCTACACTTTGTTAAGATTTTTCCTAACTATTCTTAAGATTTAAATTATTTTATAATCTTTTTAAAATTTCTATACCAATATTTAAGAAATTGTCAGATTTGCAGATGTTAAAAAAAATGTTGATAATTGTTTAAACAATATATAAAAATACTAAAAAATTTATAATATTGAGAAAATAATAATAATAAGGCTTGGTGCCTAAATCTTGAAAAATTTAATTTTGCACCTTTGGGTTATTTGTGGACAAAAAATTCGATGAGATTCGATTTTTTGGTTGAAATAAATTTTTTTTATCGTTTATAAATGTTTGTTGTTGAAAATTAACCTTTTTCTTTAAAAATTCTTCTATTTAGTTCAAATTTCATATTTATTTTTAAAAAATTAAAATAATTTAGAAAAATAAAAAATCACTCCTTAAATTTTGAGTTGTCAAATTTTCTTTTACACTTAAAAAATCATTTCTTTGGTTGAAAAGTTAATTAGTTTGTAGACATGTATTTTCTTTTGTTAAAAATTAATTTTTAAACCTAAAATACATTTTTTCGGTTAAAAGTTATTTTTTTAAATACAAAAATGAACTATTCAATGTTTAACTAAATTTTTTTTAAATTGAAAATTGAACTGTTTGGTCAAGAATTAGTTTATTTTGTGTCAAATTTCCCTTTTCGGTCGAAAATTATACTTTTTGGTCGTAAATTGATATGGTTTTTATATTTATTAGAATAAATTTTTTGGGTGACATACCAACTATAACGTTTTTTGTCAAGAATTCCTCCTTTTTGTTTAAAAATTTAAAAATTAACAATGAAATACTTTGTTGAAAAATTTTTGTTGTTGTTTTAAACCTCATCTGTTTAGTTGAAAATTTGATTCTTTGATTAAAAATTGATTAATTTAAAAAAAATGGTGTCAAAAATTCATCTTTTTTGTTAAAAAGAAATCTTTTTCTTTAAATATTTACTTCTCTCTTTAAAAATTATTTAAACTTTTTAGCTGAAATATCATCCTTTTGGTTAAAAAATTCATATCTTTGGTTGAAACTTATTTTTTTTACTGAATATGTAACTTTTCCATTTCAGGTCGAAAATATATCTTCTTAAATTGAAAATTCGAATAATTAGTTAAAAATTTTCATTTTTTTATGGAATTTTTTTTCTTAAATCATATTTCTTGTCAAAACTTAATTTCTTTATTTTAAAAGTAAATTATTTTTTTACAGATCCGCTTTTTTGTTTGAAAATAATTTTTTTATAGTAAAAATAATTTAATTTTTAAATAAAAATTTTAATTTTTTGCTTGATCTTTCAAATGTTTGGAAAAAAATCTTTTTATTTAGAATCTAAGTTTATCGTTTTTTTTTTTGGTCGACATTTTATGTATTAAATTGAAAATTACTGTTTTTTTGGGTGGAAAATTAACTAGTAAGACGAAATTTTTTTAAAATTAATTTTTGAAAATTTATTTCATATTTGCTTAAAAATGTATCTTTTTTAAAGAGAATTGAAAAAGATTTTTAAATATTCCAGATGTGTTAAAATATAATTTTTTTTAGAATATATTCAGGACTTTTAGATGTTTGGAAAAAATAAAAAAATTTCTATAAATTTCCGGAATTTCTACTAAGTTTAAAAATATCTTAAATCTATTCTAAACCTATTAAATTCGTAAAAAAAATTCGAGCTGACTTAAATTTAAAAGAAAATTCTTTTATATCATTCAAAATGTAAAAATTTTTTTATAAAATCTTTCCCATCATTAAGAAAATTTTTTTATTGCCTAAAAAACTTTCAAAATTCATTTAAAGCTTCAAAATTTTTGGTTTGTAATCTCAAATAAAGCTGAATTTTTAAAAATCTTTCCCAGTTTAAAAGGCCTTTTCAATTTCTTCAACACTTCCAAATATTTTATGAATTTATTCAATTTTTTAATTTTTAATCTTTCCAAATTAAAACATTCATTTTGAAATATTTTTTAGTTTTTGCTTAAAGTTCTTTTTTTAAAATCTGCAGAAAATTATTTTTTTGAATCCTGTCCAAATTCTTAGACCTATCTAATTTTTTAAAATTATTCCATTTTTTCGTATTTTTTTTTTCAATTCTACAAATTAGAAAAAAATTCCCTAAAATTTTTCAGAATCTTCTTTGAAAATTTCAAAAACATTTTAAAATGTTTTCAAAATCTTTATAAATATCCTCTTAAGATTAATTAAAAAAAATATATATTTTAACTTTTCCTAGGAATGTATGGAATTTTTTTCATTATCTTAAAATCTCACAAAATTCCTAAAATGTCTTAGAACTTTTCATTATTTTTGAAAAGTTTGAAAACTTTTTAATATCTCTTTAACTTACTCTAATTTGTTTTAAAATTATTTATTATTTCAAAATTTTGTTTTTAAATCTCTTTTTCTTATAGAAAATTTAAAAATATTATTTTATTTTATTTTAATAGTAATTTTAAATTGAATTATTCAATTTTTGGTTAATAATAATGAATAATAATTCATTATTTTTGTTCGAAATTCAACTAATTGATTGAAAATTTAACTGTTTCCTTAAAAATCTGGAAATTTTATTATTCGAGTTAAAGATTCCTTATTTTAGTGAAAAATTGAAGTTTATAATTAAATTTTTAACTATTTCGTTCGAAATGTGTTTTTTAAGTTAAAAATTAAATAAATCTAGTTTAGTTCTATTTCGCCAATTACTAGTGAAATTTTATCAATTAAATAAAAGATTAGTAAAAAACTAAAAAATATTAAAAAATATTTACTAATATTTTAAAAGTGACAAAGAGAAGAGTTTAATAAAAAAATCCTATTATGTAACATTCTCAGCTTATTGAAACAAAGAAAAGACAATATTGTGGAATTTGTAAATAAACCATGTCACTAAGATAAAGCATTTATAATATACTGCGTCGAAAAAAAAACAAATAATTTACAAATTTAATGCATTTTACCTTACTTTATTTACTTTATATTAGATATTATGCACGTGTCGAAATTTCTGATTCCGCGAAGAATATCAATTTATTTCGACACTAGAAGAAAAAAATTTATGTATGCTTTTCCTCATTATTATTAATAAACAATTTTTAATTTTTTAACGACAAAAAAACCACGAATTTATTTTTAAAAATACATAAAATTACAACCATATTGTTACATTTTCGACAATATAAAATCAAAATGTTTAATAAATAATGGATTAGTTAAATCTCTGGTTTCAACAATTTATTTTTTTTAAAATTCCTTTTCGTTAGAAATTCAACTATTTAGTTACAAATTCATGTATTTTATTGAAAATTCGTATTTTTGGTAGAAAATTATAATTCTTAGTTGAAAATTTAACTAGTCTGATGAAAATTTGTCTTTTTCGGGATAAATGAGCAGTTTCTGATGTAAAATAAAAATAGGTTTTTATTGACATATCAAGTTTTACATTTTTCGTTTAAGATTTTTGGTTGAAGATTCACAATTTTATATAAAAAAAATTTTTCTGTGCAAAATTATTTTTTGAATTGAAAAATTAAATGTTGTATTGTTTGTTTACATTTTTTTAGTTAAAAATTCAAAAGTTTGATTAAAAATTGATTTATTTGGTAGAAAATTGATCTTTTTTGGCACTCGAGTTTAGTTTTTCTTTATAGAAAATTAATTTCGTCAAGTGAAAATTTACCTATTTCATTGATGGAATAATAAATTGTCTCGTGAAAATATTTTTGTTTGAAAATTTAAAAGTTAAAAATTTGAATATCTAGTGAAAAATTTATGCTTTTGTTGATTATTTATCATTTTATTTAAAAAAATTATTTGATTAGTAGAAATTTTCACTGTTTTTTTAGATTTTTAAAACTTGAAATTTAACTTTTTAACTGAAAAATGAAATATTAAATTTTTATTTTTAAACATTTTTCTTTTTTATTTAAAAATTAAACCGGTTGCTAAATACTTATTCTTCCTGATTGAAAATTTATCTGTTTGACTAAAAATTCATTTCTGTGGTTGAAAATTTAACTAGTTAACAATTATTTTTTTTATTACAAATTTATCATTTTATGTGAGAAATTAATCTTTTTTTTGATAAAACGTAATCTTTTTAGTTAAAACTTTAGTTTTTTCTATAAAAAATTAAATTACATTGTTAAAAATTAGTTTTCTTTTAAATCGAATATTATTTTTTTGATATAAAAATTTAAATTTTTAATTTTAATGGAATATTTTTTTTACTTGAAAATTCAAATGTTTGGTAGAAAATTATTCTTCTTTTTTGAAAATTATTTCGTTAAAAATTTAACTGTATTTTGAAAAATTCATTTTATATTTGAAAATTGAACAAGCTGAAAATGATTTTCTTTTTTAAAAAATTATATATTTTTATTGAAAATGGATCTTTTTTTAGTTTAAAATTTAAATATATTTAGTGAAAAATGTATGCTTTAGTTGATTATTTATCATTTTATTTAAAAAATTATTCAATCAGTAGAAATTTTTTTGATTGAAAATACACTTTTTAACTGAAAAAATGAAATATTTATTTAAAATTAAATTTTTTTTTAATTTATCTTTTTTTTGAAAATTGAACTGGTTGCTAAAAAATTATTCTTGTTGATTGAAAATTGATCTGTTTGATTAAAAATTCATTTCTGTGGTTGAAAATGTAACTAGTTAAAAATTATTTTTTTTTATTAAATATTTATCATTTTATGTGTGTAATTAATCTTTTTTTTTTAATAAAAAGTAATATTTTTAGTGAAACTTTAGTTCGCTTTATAAAAAATTGAAATGCATTGTTAAAAATTAGTTTTTTTTTTAAATCGAAAATTAATTTTTTGAAATAAAAATTTAGATATTTAATTAAATGAATTTTTTTACTTGAAAATTCAAATGTTTGGTAGAAAATTATTCTTCTTTTTTGAAAATTCTACCCTCAAAAATTTAACTGTATTTCGAATAATTGATTTTTGTATTGAAAATGTGAAAATTTAACAAGCTGAAAATGATTTTCTTTCTTGAAAAATTGTTTATTTTGGTTAAAAATTGATCTTTTTTTAGTTTAAAATTCAAATACATGGTTAAAAATTTAAATATATTTAGTGAAAAATGTATGATTTTGTTGATTATTTATCATTTTATTTAAAAAATTATTCAATTAGTAGCAAATTTTTTTATTGAAAATAAACTTTTTAACTGAAAAGTGAAATATTTAATTTTTATTTTTTAAAAATTATCTTTTTTATTTAAAAATTAAACTGGTTGCTACAAAATTATTCTTCTTGATTAAAAAATTTATCTGTTTGATTAAATATTCATTTTTGTGGTTGAAAATGTAACTAGTTGAAAAATAATTTTATTTATTAAAAATTTGTCAATTTAGGTGAGAAATTAATCTTTTTTTTGATAAAACGTAATCTTTTTAGTTAAAACTTTAGTTCGTTCTATAAAAAATTGAAACGCATTGTTAAAAATTATTATTTTTTTTAATCGAATATTAATTTTTTGAAATAAAAATTGAACTATTTTATTTTAATGGAATATTTTTTTTTACTTGAAAATTCAAATGTTTGGTAGAAAATTAATATTATTTTTTAAAAATTGTTTCGTTTAAAATATAACTGTATTTTTAAAAATTCATTTTTTTATTGAAAATTTGAAAATTTAAGTACCTGCAAATGATTTTATTTCTTAATAATTATATATTTTGGTAGAAAATTAATTTTTTTTTTGTCATAAAGTCATGTTTTCAGTTGAAACTTTAACTCGCTCTATGAAAATTTAACTGTATTGTTAAAAAGTGCTTTTTTTAAATCGAATATGAATTTTTTTAAATAAAAATTTAACTATTTTATTTTAATGGAATATTTTTTTTTACTTGAAAATTCAAATGTTTGGTAGAAAAGTATTCTTATTTTTTGAAAATTATTTGGTTAAAAATTTAACTGTATTTTGAAAAATTCATTTTTTTTATTGAAAATTTGAAAATTTAACTAGCTGAAAATGATTTTCTTTCTTAAAAAATTGTTTATTTTGGTTAAAAATTGATCTTTTTTATTTTAAAATTCAAATATATGGTTAAAAATTTAAATATATTAAGTGAAAAATGTATGCTTTTGTTGATTATTTATCATTTATTTAAAAAATTATTCAATTAATAGACAATTGTACTGTTTTGTTCGATATTTTTTTTATTAAAATTTCACTTTTTAACTGAAAAATGAAATATTTAATTTTTATTTTAAAACATTTTTCTTTTTTATTTAAAAATTTAACTGGTTTCTAAATAATTATTCTTCCTGATTGAAAGTTGATCTGTTTGATTGAAAATTCATTTTTTAATTTTTTTTTTATTAAAAATTTGTCATTTTATTTGAGAAATTAATCTTTTTTTTGTTAAAAAGTAATCTTTTTAGTTAAATATTTAATTCGTTCTATAAAAAATTGAAATGCATTGTTAAAAGTTAGTTTTTTTTTTAAATATAAAACTAATTTTTTGAAATAAAAATTTAACTATTTAATTTTAATGTAAATTTTTTTTACTTGAGAATTTTAAATGTTTGGTAGAAAATTATTCTTCTTTTTTGAAAATTGTTTCGTTGAAAATTTAACTGTATATAAAATGAAAAAATTCATTTTATATTTGAAAATTTAAAAATTTAACCAGCTAAAAATGATTTTTTCTTAAAAAATTATATATTTTTGTTGAAAATTTATCTTCTTTTATCTTAAAATTCAAATATATGGTTAAAAATTCAAATAATGGGTGCAAAATATATGATTTTGTTAACTGTTTTGTTTCACTGTTTTGTTGGATTTTTTAAATTGAAATTTTACTTTTTAACTGAAAAATGAGATATTTAATTTTTATTTTCTTAAATTGATCTTTTTTATTTTAAATTTTATCTGGTTGCTAAATAATTATTCTTTCTAATTAAAAGTTTATCGGTTTGATTAAAAATTTATTTTAGTAGTTAAAAATGTAACTAGTTGAAAATTGTTTTTCTAATTAAAAATTTGACATTTATTGTGAGAAATTGATTTTTTTGTTTGGTAAAATGTAATCTTTTTAGTTGAAACTTTAGTTCGTACTGTACAAAATTAAACTGCATTGTTGAAAACTAATTTTTGTTTTAAATCGAAAATTCAATTTTAGAAATAAAAATATAACTGTTTAATTTTATTGGATTTTTTTTTTACTTGAAAATTCAAATGTTTGGTAGAAAATTATTCTTTTTTTTTTAATTGTTTCGTTTAAAATATAACTGTATTTTTAAAAATTCATTTTTTTATTGAAAATTTGACAATTTAAGTACCTGAAAATGATTTTCTTTCTTAAAAAATTATATATTCTGGTAGAAAATTAATTTTTTTTTGTTGTCAAAAAGTCATCTTTTCAGTCGAAACTTTAACTCGCTTTATGAAAATTTAATTATATTTTTAAAAATTGCTTTATTTTTTAATTCAAAATTAATTCTTGTGAATAAAAATTTATCTTTTTCATTTTATTTGACCGTTTTTTTTTGTGAAAATTCAACTGTTTAGTAGAAATTTATTTTTCTTCATTGAATATTGGTCAGTTTGATTAAAATTGACTTTTTTTCGTTAAAAACTTATTTTTTTTTGGTTAAAAATCGATCTTTTTCGTGGCAAAATAAAGTTCTTGGTTCAAAAATCACATTTTTAGTTGAAATATCATTTTTTTCGTTGAAAATTTAACTGGCTGAAAAATATTTTCTTGTTTTTGATATTTTCTTGGCTTTTGTTTTAATTGAAAATTAATTTTTTGAAGTAAAAATTTAACTATTTATTTTAATTAAACGTTTTTTTTACTTCAAAATTCAACTGTTCAGTAGAAAATTATTTTTCTTGGTTGAAAATTGGTATGTTTGATTAAAAGTTACTTTTTGTCGTATAATATTATTTTTTTTCGGTTAAAAAATGTTCTTGTTTTGGTGGAAAATTAATTTTTATAGTTCAATAATCACCTTTTTAGTTGGATAATTCTTTCTTTTGTTGCAAATTAATTTTTTTATATTTAAAATGTAACTAATTATTTTTATTTGAAAATTGATATTTTTTACTTGTTTTAATTTAAGTAGTTAGTAAAAAATGATTTATTTGGTTAAAAATTAGTCTTTTTTAGTGGAAAATTAATTTATCTGGTTAACAAGTAATCTTTTTAGTTGAAATTCAATTTCTTTTATTCGAATGAATCTATATTTTAAAAATTCGTTTTTTTCTTGTTTTTGTTTGAAATATAATTTTTTTCAACTAAAATCAACCGATTTAATTTTTAGTTGAAATTTAATCTTTTTATCCGAAAATTAATCTTTTTATCCGAAAATTCAAATTTTCGATTGAAAATTAATTTTCTTGGATGCAAATTCATCTTTGTGTTTAAAAATTCATTTTATTTGTTGAAAATTTAACTATTCAGTTAAAATTTAAACTACTTTTTTAAAATTTAGTGTTTTTAAATTTAATATTTAATATTTTACATTAAAATTCTTTCGATAGTGGAAAATTAAAATATATTCTGAAAGTTTTCTTTTTTCTGTTAAAAATTAATTTCTCCGCTGGCACTGTATTTCACTTTTTCTTAAAAATTGATGTTTTTTAGTTAAAAGTTTGATTCTATGTCTGAAAATTCAACCAGTTTGTTAAAAAACATTTTTTTTAAAATTAATATTCAAAGTTGAATTTTGTTTTTGTTAAAAATTAATATTTTAAATTGAATTTTTTGTTGTTAAAAATTAATATTTTAAATTGATTTTTTTTAAAAGTGTATTCTTAACGGAAGATTCAAATATTACATTTTTGGTTGACAATTTACCTTCTTTACTTGAATATTTATCTACTGGGTTTCAAATTCGTGTATTTTGTTGAAAATTCGACTTTTTAGTAGAAAATTATTATTTTTGTAATTAAATTTATTTCGTTGAAAAATTAATTTTTCAACTAAAAAGTTACCTATTACATTCTTGCTCAAATTTGGTTTGTTTACACTTCATGTATTATGTTATAAATTAGTCTTTCTGGAAAAAAATTGTCTGTTTTGGTAGAAATTAAATTTTCAACAAAATGATATTTTATGATTTTTTATTATTACCGCTAAACTTTCATTTTGGCCAAATTCGCCTGAAAAGGCGCGTTCGACTTCAAAAGCAGAGAGTTCAAACCAAAAATATGGGAAAACAAAAGAATAATTTCGAATAGAAAGAAACGGTATTAGTCGGTCACGGTGGGATCACTGTCAAGGTTTTTTTTTTTTTTTTTTTAACGAGGTCTTCCTCTTTCTCTGTAAGAGGTGAGTAATATACTATACTTGCTCTTTACACAAGAAATGCAAATTTATTAACGACATTTCAAGTTTCTTTCATGAATAAAAATATTTCCCGTTAACTCTAAGAATTTCCTGAAAAGCACACCTGATTTATTAACGATTTTTAATTTCGAAGTTTTGCAAAATTATTTTTTTCTTTTTTATCAAATATTTTTGATAAAGTTTCCTTAGAAGGAGGCGACTGATAATTCCGAAATAACTGCAGACACTATCGAATTCCAGAATTGAAAAATACCCCAATAATAAAATTCCCGACAGAAATTTTCAGAATCATAAAATATCCGAAAGTGAAACTTTCCGAATAATAAAAGTTCCGAAATTAAATAATGAAATTTTTTTAAATAAGTATTTTTTTTATTACAATGTGAGGAGGTTTAGATTTTTTAGATGGATCTGCAATTCTCGTGTCATTAATTCAAAATAACATAATTACTATAAAAAATAAAAAAAAATTATTCAAGTTTAAAGTTACAGTTTTAAAATAAAAAACGGTTTTTTGAATGACAATTTAAGAGTATTTTATTTTTAATAAACAAAAAATTTAGTAAAGAAATTGTAATTGTTTAAATTGAGAAATTTTCGAATTAGCGAACATAAAAACTGTTCGGGAATTTTATTATTAGAGAATTTTCTAAGTCGGGATTTCTATTTTTCGGGAATTTTCAAACTCGCGAATTTTATTAATAGGAAATTTTATATTATATTGGAATTTTAAATTTTAGGAATGTCATTCAGGAATTTTCCAAGTGGAGAATTTTATTTTTCGGAAATTTTTTAATTGGTAGTTTTCAAATTCGGGAATTTTATTATTCGGGACTACTGGGGAATTTTCCAGTTTGAAAATTTTATTATGCGGAAATTTTTTTATTCTAAAATTTTATAATTATGGAAACATTATATTATGGAATTTTATTAATTGAAAATTGTACTATCCGGGAATTTCCCAATTCGGAAAATATTATATAAGCAAATTTTTTATTATTTCGGAATTTTATAATTCAGGAATTTTATTATTGCGGAATTTTACAATTTGGGAATTTAATTTTATTTGGGAATTTTATTCTTTGAGAATTTTTTTGTTCGGAAACTTTCTAATTTGAGACATATAATTTTAGGAAATTTAATTCTTTGTAAAAAATTATATAATGGAATTTTATCAATTGGAAATTTTATTATACAGGAATTTTTCCATTAGCGAATTTTATTTTTCGGAAATTTTACAATTCGGAAAATATAATTTATGGAAATTTCATTATTTGGGAATTTTATAATTCAGGAATTTAATTATTGCGAAATTTTACAATTCGGGAATTTAATTGTTCGGACAAATATTATTACTAGGGAATTTTATAATTTAGAAATTTTATTGTTTTATTGTGTTTTTAAAAAAAATTTCAATTCGGGAATTTTATTTATAAGGAATAATATTATTCCTGGATTTTTCAGTTCGGAATTTTTCGAGTTGAGAAATTTTACTAATTGGGAATTTTATTATTCGGGAATTCTATTATTTGGGAATTTTTCGATTCGGGAAATATTATATAAGGAAATTTTATTATTTTGGAATTTTATAATTCAGGAATTTAATTATTACGAAAATTTCCAATTTGGGAATTTAATTGTTCGGGAATTTTATTATTTTGGAATTTTATTATTCGGGAATTTTTAATTGGTAGTTTTCAAATTCGGACATGTTATTATTCCGGACTATTAGGGAATTTTCAATTTCGCAAAATTTATTATTCATAATTTTTTTTATTTGGTAACTTTTCATTCCAAGAAACATTATATTATGGAATTTTATTAATTAGCAATTTTATTATCAGGGGATTTTACAATTCGGGAATGATATTATTCGTGATTTTTTTGTTATATTTTCCAATTCGGGAATTTTATTGATGAGGAATAATATTATTCTTATATTTTCCACGTGCGGGAATTTTTCAGTTTACAAATATTACTATTCGGAAACTTTTCAATTCGGAAATTCTCCAATTCGAGAAATATAATATTAGGAAATTTAATTATTTGGAAAACATTATATTATGGAATTTTATTGATTGTGAAATTTTATTATTCAGGAATTTTTCCATTGGAGAATTTTATTATTCGGAAATTGTAAAATTCGGGAATTTTATTATTCGGTAATTTTATTGTTTGGAAATTTTACAATTCGGGAAATATTATAAAAGACAATTTTTTATATGAGAACTTTATAATTCAGGAATTTTATTATTGCGAAATTTTCCAATTCGGGAATTTAATTGGTCGTGAATTATATTATTTCGGAATTTTATTATTCGGGAATAATTTTTTTTCGAAAATTTTCCCATTCAAGAAATATTATATTTGGAAATTTTATTATTTGCGAATTTTATAATTTAGAAATTTTATTGCTCGAGAATTTTCCAAGTAGGGAATTGTATTATTCGGATTTTTTTAAACTGGGAATATTTGTGATTTTTTTAAAAATTTTTCAATTGGGGAATTTTATTTATGAGGCATAATATCATTCCTAGATTTTCCAGTTCGGGAATTTTCCAGTTCAGAAATTTTACTAGTCGCGAATTTTATTATTCGGGAGTTTTATTATTCGGGAATTTTATTATTCGGGAATTTTATTGTTTGGAAATTTTCCAATTCGGGAAATATTATAAAAAGAAGTTTTATTATTTGAGAACTTTATAATTCAGGAAGTTTATTATTGCGAAATTTTCCAATTCAGGAAATTAATTGTTCGGGAATTTTATTATTTCGGAATTTTATTACTCGAGAATATTTTTATTCAGAAATCTTTCAATTCGAGAAATATTATATTAGGAAATTCTATTATTTGCAAATTTTATAATTTAGAAATTTTATTGTTTGGAAATTTTCCAATTCAGGAAAAATTAAAAAAGAAAATTTTATTATTTGAGAATTTTATTATTGCGAAATTTTTCAATTCAGGAATTTAATTGTTCGTGAATTTTATTATTTCAGAATATTATCGTTCGGGAATAGTTTTTTTCAAAAATTTTCCAATTCGAGAAATATTATATTTGGAAATTTCATTATTTTTGAATTTTATATTTTAGAAATTTTATTGTTTGGGAATTCTCCAAATAGGGAATTTTATTATTCGAATTTTTTTAAACTGTGAATATCATTATTCGTGATTTTTTTTTATTTTTAAATTCGGGAATTTTATTTATGAGGCATACAATTATTCCTGGATTTTCCAGTTCGGGAATTTTCCAGTTCAGAAATTTTACTAGTCGCGAATTTCATTATTCGGGAGTTTTATTATTCGGGAATTTTATTTTTTGGGAATTTTCCAATTCGGGAAATATTATAAAAGGAAGTTTTATTATTTGAGAATTTTATAACTCAGGAGTTTTATTATTGCGAAATTTTTCAATTCAGGAATTTAATTGTTCGGGAATTTTCTTACTCGAGAATATTTTTATTCGAAAATCTTCCTTTTCGAGAAATATTATATTAGGACATTCTATTATTTGCGAATTTTATAATTTAGAAATTTTATTGTTCGAGAATTTTCCAAGTAGGGAATTTTATTTATGCGGCACAATATTATTCCTGGATTTTTCAGTTTGGGAATTTTCCAGTTCAGAAAGTTTACTAGTCGGGAATTTAATTATTCGGGAATTTTATTGTTTGGGAATTTTATAATTCAGGAATTTCATTAATGCGAAATTTTACAATTCGGGATTTTAATTGTTCGGGAATTTTATTATTTGGGAATATTATTTTTCTGGAATTTCATTATTCGGGAATTTTTTCGGTCGTAAATTTTCCAATTTGACAAATATAATATCAGAAAATTTAATTATTTGAAATACATTACATTATGAAATTTTATTGAATTGCAATTTTATTATTCAGGAATTTTTCCATTGGCGAATTTTATTATTCGGAAATATTACAATTCGGGAATTTTACTATTCGTGATTTTTTTTTAATTTTTAAACTCGGGAATTTTAATTATGAGGCATAATATTATTTCTGGATTTTCCAGTTTGGGAATTTTCCAGTAAAGAAATTTTACTAGTCGGGAATTTAATTCTTCGGGAATTTTATTGTTTGGGAATTTTATTGTTTGGCAATTTTCCAATTCGGGAAAAATTATAAAAGAAAATTTTATTATTTGAGAACTTTATAATTCAGGAATATTATTATTGCGAAATTTTCCAATTTGGGAATTGAATTGGTCCTGAATTTTATTATTTGGGAATAGTTTTTTTTCGAAAATTTTCCAATTCGAGAAATATTATATTTGGAAATTCTATTATTTTCGAATTTTATAATTTAGACATTTTATTGCTCGAGAATTTTTCAAGTAGGAAATTTTATTATTCGGATTTTTTTAAACTGGGAATATTTGTGATTTAAAAAAAAATTTTCAATTCGGGAATTTTATTTATGAGGCATAATATCATTCCTAGATTTTCCAGTTCGGAATCTTTCCAGTTCAGAAATTTTACTAGTCGCGAATTTTATAATTCGGGAGTTTTATTATTCGGGAATTTTATTATTCGGGAATTTTATTATTCGGGAATTTTATTGTTTGGCAATTTTCCATTCGGGAAATATTATAAAAGGAAGTTTTATTATTTGAGAATTTTATTATTTCGAAATTTTCCAATTCGGGAATTTTATTGTCCGAGAATTTTCCAAGTAGGGAATTTTATTATTCGGATTTTTTAAAACTGGGAATATCATTATTCGTGATTTTTTTTTAAATTTTCAATTCGGAAATTTTATTTATGAGGCATAATATTATTCCTGGATTTTCCAGTTCGGGAATTTTCCAGTTCAGAAATTTTACTAGTCGCGAATTTTATTATTCGGGAGTTTTATTATTCGGGAATTTTATTGTTTGGCAATTTTCCAATTCGGGAAATATTATAAAAAGAAGTTTTATTATTTGAGAACTTTATAATTTAGGAATTTTATTATTGTGAAATTTTTCAATTCGGGAATTTAATTGGTCGGGAATTTTATTATTTGGGAATTTCATTATTATGGAATTTTTTTATTCGGAAACTTTCTCATTCGAGAATTATTATATAAGGAAATTATATTATTTGGGAACTTTATACTCTAAAAATTTTATCGTTCGGAAATTTTCCAAATTTGGGAGTTTTTCTATTCGGAATTTTTTAACTTGGAATAAAATAAATTAAAATAAAAAAAATTAATTAGGAAATTTTATTTATGAGGAATAATATTATTCCTGGATTTTCAGTTTGGGAATTTTCCAATTCGGGAATTTAATTGGTCGTTAATTTTGTTAATTCGGAATTTTATTATTCAGGAATAGTTTTTTTTTCGAAAATTTTCCAATTCGAGAAATATTATATTTGGGAATTCTATTATTTGCGAATTTTATAATTTAGGAATTTTATTGTTCGGCAATTTTCCAAATAAGGAATCTTATTATGCAGAAATTTTTTAATTGGGCATTTTTTTCAAATTCGGGCATTTTATTATTCGGGATTACTGGGGAATTTTCCAGTTCGCAAATTTTATTATTCGGAAATTTTTTTATTTGGAAATTTTCCAATTCAGGAAATATTATATTATGGAATTTTATTAATTGGAAATTTTATTGTTTGGGAATTTTTCAATTCGTGAATTACATTATTCGTGATTTTTTCTATTTTCCGATTCGGAAATTTTATTAATGAGGAATAATATTATTCCTGGATTTTCCAGTTGGGGAATTTTCCAGTTCTCAAATTTTAATATTAGGAAATTTTTCAATTCGGTTCATATTATATAAGGAAATTTCATGATTTGGGAATTTTATTGTTCGGGATTTCGTTATTCAAGAATTTTTTTATTCGGAAATTTTCCAACTTGAGAACTATAATATTAGGAAATTTAATTATTTGGGAAACATTATATTATAGAATTTTATTAATTGGAAATTTTATTATTCAGGAATTTTTCCATGGGCGAGTTTTATTATTTGGAAATTTTACAATTTGAGAATTTCACTACTCGGAAATTTTATTCATGAGGAATAATATTATTCCTGGATTTTTCAGTTCATAAACTTTACTAGTCAGGAGTTTTATTATTCCTGAATTTTATTATTTGGGAATTTTCCAATTCGAGTAATGTTATATAAGTAAATTTTATTATTTTGGAATCTTATAATTCAAGAATTTAATTATTGCAAAATTTTCCAATTCGGGAATTTAATTATTCGGAAATTTTATTATTTGAGAATTTTATTATTCGAGAATATTATTCGGAAATTTTTCAAATCGATAAATATTATATCAGGAAATTCTATTATTTGGGAATTTTATAATGTAGGAATTTTATTGTTCGGGAATTAAGCAATTCGGAAATTTCATTATTCGGGAATTTTCGTACCCGGGAATTTCATTATTAGGAAATTTTATTAAATGGGAATTTTAGATTTCAGGAATTTCATTCGGGAATTCTATTAATGAGGAATAATATTAATTATGAATTTTCTAGTTCGGGAATTTTCTAGTTTACAAATTTTACTATTCGGGAATTTTCCAATTACGAAAATATTATGTAACGAAATTTCATTATTTGGGAATTTTATAATTCAGGAATTTGATTATTGCGGAATTCTACACTTTGAGAATTTAATTGTTCGGAAATTTTATTATTTGGGAATTTGCCAATTCGGGAAATATTATATAAGGAACTTCTATTATTTGGGAATTTTATAATTTAGGAATTTTATTGTTCTGGAATTTTCCAAATAAGGAATCTTATTATGCAGAATTCGGGATTACTGGGGAATTTTCCAGTTCGCAAATTTTATTATTCGGATATTTTTATCCCGAAATTTTTCAATTCAGGAATTTCGTTATTCAGGAATTTTATTGATTGGAAATTTTCCAATTTTGAAATTTTACTAATAGGGAGTTTTCCAATTCGAGAAATATTCTATTACGAAATTGTATTATTGGATAATTTTACAATTTAAGAATTTTATTGTTTGGAAATTTTCCAAGCACGAAATTCTATTACTCTTAATTTTTTTAATTGGGAGTTTTCAAATGCGGGAATTTATTATTGGAAAATTTTATTATTCCAGAATTTTTAAGTTGGGTAATTTTATTATTCGTGAAGTTTTTCATTTAGAAATTTTTCAATTCGGGAATTTCATTATTCAGGAATTTTATTGATTGAAAATTTTCCAATTTGGAAATTTTACAGTGTTGGCAATTTCAATTTTCACAATATTTCCGCCATCCCTAGAAGAAAATAAGCATGATTGAAAAATCCCGAGAAATAAAATCCCCAACCCTGAAATTCCTGAAAAAGATAATATTCAAAGTAGAAAATTTCCGAAATTAAAAAATTCCCGAAATTAGAAAATTGCGGACAGTTCAAAATTGCCCAATTAAAAAAATTTCCAAAAGTTTATAATATTTTCGTTGCGCTAGGAGCCATAAATTATCAACTGCTCGATTTTTAATCTGCAGTAATGTCAAATATTGCCTGTCCTGTAGCGCTTTTATTTGTTATTTTTTTTTTTTACCGTGGAAGAAATAAAAGTGAGAAAAACAAATATTGTGCGCGATAAAATTATGAGTTATCAGATAAATTATGTAATGTTTTGAATTACTCAATAATGATGTAATTGGATTAAATAAAAATTAATATTTTCAGTCAATCTTTATGAAAATTTTTTCCTTCACGATCAGGCTACATCTGTGTAGAAGAAATCCGAAATTGTAGCCTATGTAAAAATAAATGTTTTTAAGTAGTAAATTAAGATACATAAAAATAAAATTTAAAAAAAAATATCTACTCTCTTCGCTCCACTGGGAATCGAACCACAGAACTTCGGATTGCCGATCAGGTGCTTTTCCGTAAAGCTATTAGAGAGATAGAAAAAGAATTTTTTTTTCAGAAATTCACGCTGTCTCTAGCCAGGTGTTACATTTATGATATGAGTAATTTTAAAGGAATCTGTATTATCATCAGAGATCCGTGAAAATAGAATTCAAGACTTTCGATCAAGTAAGCTTTTCAGTTAACAGAACATACTTAACGTCAAATCAGACTAGATGAAAAATAAATTCTAACGTGGATTTCTGAAAAAAGATTCTTCTTTCCATCTCTCTGATAGCTTAATGGAAATTCACCTGACCGGCAATCAAAAGTTGCGTGGTTCAATTTTCAGTGGAGTGAAGAAAGTTGATATTTTTTTCGTAAAAAAAATTAGTTAAAAAATTTGTTTAATTCGTTTTTTATAATAGTCTCAATTGACGTTAAGTATTTTCGGCTTTTTAATACCACGTGACGAGTGGGTCACGTGACCATATTCCTACCTTACTTATTATTAAAAAAGACAAAAAATTATTCACAAAAAAAAACTTTTTTATAATCATTAAAATTAAGGACCAGACCCAGATTTCTTAGTGCTTCTTATTTATTATACCAAATTTTTAACTCGATGTGGTGCTTCGAGTGAAAATAGGTTAGGAAATTAAAAAAGTGTCGGTAAGGTAGGTATCTGGTTGCGTGACCCACTTATCACATTGACTTAAAGATTTAAAATGACCGAGAGGTCGATTTCTATTTTCACGGTGGATAAAAAGGTATATATATATATATATATATATATATATATATATATATATATACATACTAATATTATATAACTATCTTTGATA
>JAAAKG020145625.1:0-10847 GCA_010014905.2 Druon quercuslanigerum | reverse complement strand
AACCATTATATCAGTTTGTGACACATTTTAATTTTTTTAATGAATTTGTTTTTGAAAAATTTATTTTATAAAACAATAAATTTATTTTTTAAATATTTTTCTTTATACAGTTTATTGTTTAATATCTGATAGATTATTATAGTTTACTATCATTGTTTAAATAATAATGAATTAAGTAGGAGAATAATTGGGACAAATCTCTTCTTTTTTTGCTAATTATCTTATTGATATTGGACTTCAAACCTATCCATTTATAAATAATTCATTATTAAATATGTGTTAAACAACTATTGTGATTTTTAACTAAAAAAACTATATTTAGGGACGTAAGTGAGCTCCTGAAAATCATAACTTTCGTAAATTTTAGCCAAACCCCATAATTATTGTAGTTAAATAAAGATCACTCCTAATTAGTTTTGTAATAAACATATTTCTTGGGGTTGCTTATTATAGCCTGTATGTTAAGCGTCCTACATATTATTATTTTATGACAATAATTTATATGCATAATTCACACTTGAATAAAAATAGAGGTTTTTCTATGTTAAAGTCATATATATGATTCATATGGCCCTCACTCTTTACGTTTCCGCTCCCCCCCCCCTCCCTGAAGTAAGACCAATGATGGCGACCACCTACAATGGACAGATGACGAGAGTTTGGCGTAACTGCTTAAAAGATTTTACATGGTCTTTTGCGCTACATGTAATTATCAAAAGTTGATCACCATGAGGTTTTCTAAGCGCGAATGTTGCGAATGATGATTTTCTTTTTAAAAGGACGCTGGTTTCTACGAGTAAAAGGCTTTGGTTCCGTTACAGTTAAGAAAACGTGTATAATCGTATAAGAAATAAGCATCAGTCTACGATAAGAATTTGTCTAACTTTATTTTTAGTAAATTTTCTTAATGGTAACGGAATAGTAGCCGAATAATCGTAAAGCTCATTGAATACATTTTTATTTCCGGAAAGTTAAAAATTTTTTTAAAAATTTTAGATATAGCATAGTATTATATTTACCAAAATAACTGAGAATTCCCGTCAAAATGAAGAAATCAGTAACAACGACCCTCATTTTTTAAAATCAAAGCTGAAACTGATTTACAGGCAGCTAAAGAATTTGTTCACCAGTGTGTGTAAGCAATATTCTGATGTTTGACTAGAGTACATATCTGGTATTTTAATAGCAATCTTATAAATCATAATGAATCAGTATTAAAGAAAGGGACGTAGCTGATTTGGGAATATTATTATCGCTTTCACATTTTTTCTTATCACTAAAATGATAAGACTTGCATAAAAAAAAGAAGCAGTTAAATATGTTCTTTCCTCTTACTAGAGAAGAATTTTCTCTTAGGCATTAGCTAATGAGAAGTTGTAAAAACTTGTGGAGGCATTTCAGATTTACTTACTTTGTCCATAAAATTTTTTCCGCAAATTATACGCAAGAATCTCATGTCAATCGCGTTAATTTTACTCTTAGCTTTTTTCGAGAGGTCCATGCCTCGCTGCTGTGTAGAACAGTCGGTACAAATATAGAATTATGTATTGCAATTTTAGCCTCATTTGATTTATTTTTACTTCTGATAAGGGGGCCTTCTCTAACAATAACCTTCTTACCTTTATTTATGAATCTACCTCGCTCCTCATCTATCTTACCGTCCCTAGTAAATAAACTACCAAGGTATACGAATTTATCACCTTGTTCAATTTGCTCATCATTTAATAGAATCTTGCATATTTTTTTCTCAATCTTTCCTTTAAACACCATAGTTTTGGTTTTACTTACTTTAATTTTAAGGCTCATGCTATTCATGCTTGCATTCTGTTCATACAACATTCTTTGCATCCTTTTCTAACGCCTTGCATAATATCGAAGCAGTCACTTAATTTCCCATTTACCCCTGCACTCGCTTTGCTATCCGTATATATTGTTTTTATAGCTTGTAGGAGCCAGGTATTTCCTCCGTATTCTTTTAGGTCTTATAGTCTTTTAGTCTTTTAGGTTTTACACCATGCTTATTATGTTGAAAAATATAGCTGATATTCTTATGAATTTGTTTACATGTGTACGGCGCTTATTTATGATAACAATTTTACTACAAAAAAATTACAAAAAAATGATATATAAAAAAGATTTAATTTCTGATCAATCAGTTGAATTTTATACCAAAAAAATGTGTAAGAAATGAGTCAAATAATTGAATTTTTCTTGAACAAGATTAATGGTCGCAAAAAAAATATTAATTTTTAAAAATGCATAAATATTTAAGAAAGTAACTGAATGCTAAAGTAGAAAATATTAAGTGTTCAACAGAAAGGAATAGACAAATTTTTAGCTTGCAGAATAACTTTTTAATCAGAAAAAGTCATTTTTGACAAAGAAGTTCTACTTGCAATTAAGGAGTTTTTTTAAAGCAAAAATAAAATTTTTTTATCAAAATGATTATTTTTTACGACGAAAAGGAAAATTTGAAGACAAATTATGTAAACTATTAGCCAAATATTTCAGGGTTTATGTAAAACAGATCTTTTTTCAAACAAAATAGAATAAGAAAATTTCCAGTTGAAAAAAAAACTTTCTATTACAAAAAAACTTATTTTTACAGAGTAATTTAACTTCTAACCATAAGGTTAAGATTTCAGCCAAACCAGATGAATTCTACATAAGGCCATACGAAGTTAAAAATTTGAGAAAAAATAAATCAGAATCACTGAGAAACGTCTAACCTATTCTGCATTTTTATAACTATGAAGTATCTTCATCGCATCCTTATATCTCATAATGAATTAGTCTGAGGAAAAAACGTAGCTGACTTGTGAGTATTATTATCGCCTTCACATTTTTTCTTATCTATAAAGTAATGAGACTATTATAAGATTTAAGAAATTAATATGGCATTACAGGAAAGTATTATACAATAAATTGTTGCTGCTTATTATACAAGATTTATCGCTGAAAAATAAGAATTTTATAAACATATTTTACTCCACTAGAATTAATAGTTTGAGCAACTATTTAACTTTATAACAAAATTTAGGACTCTTAGTACACAGTTCAAGCCCAATAACTTGCCGTCCCATAAGTATACACTCCCCTTAAAACGACCTCCTAGGACGTACGCTATTTGGCCTTGAAGGTAGAAAGTTATCGGACTTGTACTGCATAGAAGATTGTTGTTATAAATTATAATAACTATATCTATATATATTATTGAAAATAAAAAGGAGGATATGTAAACACGTGCATTTAAATAACTTTCGTATATGATCAATCAGCTAATTATTTGACTGGGCATGTTCATTTTTACCTTGAAGCTCTAATTTTCAATTGCGAGGCTATTCATGTACCATTTTATATTTTATTTTCTTTGTTTATTTTCAATTGTTTGGGGGATTTTGCTTTACATGCTCTACATTATACTGAACTTTGATTGAGCGAATAGTCCCTATAGGAATTTCTCTAATTTCATCTGAAGTCAAGGGAGTGATCATGCCACTTTCCATGTTTAGTTTTGCCCGTCCTTCAGTATTAGTACGTTGATTATATGCATAGATTCCAGTAAGAATGTTACTACACTCGTATATTGCAAATACATCGCAAGTTGCTGTTGATAGTGCAATTTTTTCTTGAATTGGAATAGGCGTATAGCGTTTCCGTCCTGCAAGTATCATTATTCGTTTATCCTTAGGAAAAGTGTATCTGTGAAGTTCGAACACCCGTTGCGGAGTTCCTTTGTGACGAAGCCGAATTAATTTAAGTTGTTCAAGTCCATATCCAAGTACGTTAGAAAGCGAAGGCTCCGGTTTCGACCTGAAACTGGCAGGAACGCCAGGTTCAGCCGAAGAAGATCTGTCCAGACACGAAGGTATACGAAATAGAAATGAAATAAAGAATAATTCATTTTCATAAAACAAAATTTTGTAATTTAAATGATATCAAGCGAAATGCAGAGGGTTTAGAGTCAATTTACGCAACCGAATATATATAATAAAATGGAAAAAGCCTTGATTTTTTGGTTTTAATGTAATAAAAGGATCATTAAGTGATAACAGTAGGCGATACAGGCCTACTGGAACTTCCTCAATTTCGTCTGCGGTCAATGGGGTAGTCCTGCCATTCTCCATGTTTATTTTTGCCCGTCCTTTAGATTTGATGCGGGGTTTATGTTTATATATTCCAGCAAGTGTATTATTACTCGTCAATATTGCAAAGATGTCACTATCGTGTGTGGATAATACAATTTGTTCTTGGAATGACACGGGCAAAAAGATATTAGGCGCTCCGACTAGTTTTATTCCATTATGCGCAGAAAAAGTGTATTTTTGAAGTTCAAATTGCCGCCTATGATTTTTAGTGGGAGTAAGTCGAATAAATTTAAGTTGGTCAAGTCAATATCCATTTCCGTCAGAAGAAGGAAGCCTAGTATGTGGATCTATATGGTTGGCAGGAGGAGACCGAGACCTTATACGTTGAACAAGTTCATCAGGAGAAGGAGACCTAAGAGGCGATTGGCGCCTGGCAGGAGGATGTTCTCTTTCAGGAGAAGATGATCTGCCACGAGGAACACCAGGAAGAGGAGCACCATTTAGTAAACATTCAAACGGCGAACTTAACTCTACAAGAAGAAACAGATGCGTTAGTTTTTTTGAAGAACAAATATTTTGAATATCTAATAATAATACAGATCAGAATTTCTCAATTCAAAATGTCGGAACCAATATGGCGGCTACAGAAGCCACTCCTCATGGCGAGTTAATAGAATTTGCGAAGAGTGTTTGAAAATGGTTAATTGTGGGTTTTTGGGGTAGCTGATATGGAATATGCGATTATAAAGTGTGGCAGCTGTACCAAATTTAACGTTCGAAATTTTTAGCGCAGATTCCGGATCAGCAAACCTTAGAACACCCGAAAGTTATACGTATTTCCATTCATTTGGATTTCAGAATCTTTCATTGGATTTAAACATAATTGTTCTATTTACTCAATTGCTATTTATTGTTAATGGTAATTTCGTGCGAGACCGAATCATTTTATTAGAAGAAACAAACTGTATTATCAACATTTATTGGTGACTTATTAGCAATACTGAAGAATAGTAATGAATTTGCAGGTATATGGAGCATTGTTCCTAAACTGTTCCACCTTTAATAGTCATGTCTCCCAATTACCTTTAAATGTTTAGATTTTATTTGCCCAAATCAAGGTAGTATACCCACCAATTTATAGACTTTTACTACTTTTCCTCCTTGAACTACAGGGGCTGAAATTTGCATCCGCCGGGCAAAGCGGGTATTTTCAAATAGTCATAAATTCCTTTCCACAAATAAACAATGAATTTTCTTTAAATGATTCCTTAATGAATTTTAATGTCTTTCTTTCTGTGAAATCTATTGTTTATAACTTCTAATTTTTATAAACAAATTGCCATTTAAAATGTTTATTCAATATTTTCTACTCGTTCAGCAGTTTTTATTTCTTTAAAGTATTTTTACAACGCAAGCTTGACTTTTTCCTGATAAAAATGTTGTTTGGCATTTTGGGACTAAAAAAAGTTTTGTAGTTATGCGAAGATTTTTTGGTGCTCTGAATCATTCAAGCAAAGTATTTATTTTTTTATCAGCAATTTTCTTTTGCACCATTTAAAAAAATACGCATTTCATAAAAAAATTGATTGATAACCAAATTTTTAGATCCTTATTGTGCACCTGAGTATCATATATTAATATTTTTATCTATCTTACACCGTTTGACCTGAAAAATCATATTTTTTATTATTTCTTCTGCCTTCAAAATTGCAGTAATCAATTTTTTGAAAAAATTCTAAAATTCTAAAATTTGGTGACTTCTTTTTTACTTAAAAAAGTTATTAGGAAAAAATTTTTGTACTTTTAAGGACTATCAATAACCGAAAAGAGAATTTTTGAATCTTGAAAAAAGTAGCCTACAAATTTTTCAACATACACTTACTTTTTGAATTTTTATCTAAATTCACGAACTTGACCTTTAGTTTTGGATAATAAAAAAGTGTGCTAAAGCGAATCGAATATAATAAAATTTTTAATTTATCGTGCTTACAGGCAGATATATATATATATACAGACATTTAGAGTGACATAAAAATATACAGACAGGCAAATACATTCAAGAAACCTGTTTTTTGAACTCAAGGGATCTCAAAACACGAATAGTTTCGAAAACCGGTGGCAGTGTAGGAGGGTAAAATTTTACACATATATTATAACTTCCCTGATGAAAATGTTAAAATTTTAATTATTTTTTGAGTACCAACGGAAAACCAAATGGTCACAATTCTAAAAAAAATGAACTATCGAAATATAAGCTTTCCAAAATGAAACATAATTTGAAACTTGTGCCCTCAAAAATGAAACTACTTTGCAACTGTGTATTCAAACGTGCGAGAAGTTTATTATTAACAATCCAATTCTCTTATGTATACAGGATATCCCAGCCTAAAGTATCGAAACTTATATAGCTGTATAAAAATTTAAAAAATTAATCGAAAATTCCTTTTTTAAAAATCAGATAAAGCTTTAGTTTTTAAGATACAAAAAATTAAAGCTGGACCAAGCAGAAGCGCCGTATAAATATATGTGCGTACATGAGCGGAAGTCCAGCGTAGTGTAATTGAGGGAGCGTCGAGGTGTGGTTAGCGCGGGGAGAATTCTACACTAAGTTACTACACTTAGTGGCGACTGTTTACACCGCGCTTTTGATTGGTACAGCTTAAATCTTTTGTATCCGATAAACTAAAGCTTTAATGATATTAATTCCGACACTTGAGTCTGGGACACCCTGTATATCAGTTTCATTCTCAATATATCTAAATATATATTTCAGGGTTACTTCTAGTATTTTCCCAGTTGAGCAAACATTTGTCAGAATCACAAATTTTAAAGTAAATACTTCACGAAAATTAAATCAGCAGTTAAAATTGCGTAAATGAATGCACCTTTTTGGCATTCACTTATGTCTAATCACTTTAGTCTTTATGTTTAACAGTCAGATTTTTATTGTAGCACTATTAGCTAAATTCTAATTATTATTATTAACAAAATAGCTTCTACTGAGCAAACGAAATTTGACTTTTTGTAATAATTAATGAAACAATAGCCTGAATATATTCGAAAAAGAATGAGGATCGTCTATACCGTGGCCTTGATATTGACGGTGATAGTTAGTAATATTGGTAAATATAATATTATTATATATCTGTTGTGTTTGGTGTGAAAAATGATCAATTTGATCTTTAGGGTAAACTATGTGAAATTCATACCAAATTTTTAAACGTTTGCGTATTCCCCTGCTTTTGTTCAAATTCTGTTTACAAATTCCATTATTTAGGTGCTTTTCATTTTGCGTAAATCAATTTCAAGGTGTTTCTACTAAGCTCTTTTGAATTCCAAATGGGTCCTCGCTTATGGTAGAAACATTGCAGATGATAACACAGACTTTCATGTACAGAATCTCTATATGCATTCAAGCTCAAAAAATGTTTACAAAAAGTATAATGAGCCGCCATTTTTATGCACGCTTAGATTTGGAACCATTTGGAACAGCTCGGGATATGCGGGAGTTTCAAATTTAGTATTGAAGAAAAATTGAAAATAATAATCAAAGTTATGTGAAATTTGGTTTATTGTTTATAAGTAAATAAGTAAAACTGGAAACTCAATAAAATAATTCATAAAAAAGATTGGACAGCACAACAAAAAAATAAAGTGGATGGAATTTAAAATTAGCGGAAAAAGGTTTTTTGCCACTGTATCGGACAAGAAATATTATTCTTTAAATACGAAATTCGAAGTCAGCATTAATTTTATATTCCAACTATTCTTGGCAAAAATAAGTATTTAAAGATCATAAATGAATTTATAAAAATAAATTTGTTTTTATCTATTTAACTTACGATGTTTTAATAACAAAATTTGTTTTTATTTCATTGACGAGATGAATCGGTTAACAAAATAAGACGTCAAAGCTATTTTTTTAAACCATATGACTTGTTATATTGTTATGTAACATTGTTAAAACAATTAAGAATTTTGTTAGAAATAAAAACTTGTTTATAACCTTAAAGGATTTAAAGTTCACACACACATGCACATCATTAAAAATAATCTAATTTACATTAGTTTGTCTCTAATATGAGTACTGATTCATTTTCAAATAAAAACTATGCCCGAGTAGGTTAAACAATTTATTTAAAGATTAAAATAATTTATAGTAGATTATTAAGAATATTAATTTAAGCTGAGAGAAGGTCTATCACGAGCGATAAACATTTCTACCAAATACTATCCGCATAATAATCGGTGGAGTTTTAATAAAAAGTAAGCGTAGGATTTTATATATGTCTTAGGTGTTTAAAATTTAATAAAATTTAATGAGAAAAGATAAATAAAAAAGTATAAGACTTCCTGACGAATAGAATTTGGGAAAAGGTTTTTAGCTTGCGTATTCAAGTCGATAGGTATAATCCATTTTGTCGTCATAGCTTCAAATTTCAAGCTCTTTCCAGCAAAATAATTTGTCCAAACTCTTACGTTCAAGTCATTTCCAAATATAGTAAAACGTACCTGTAATCCTTTTTTGCCCACTAACTCACGAGCAAATCTTAATCATTAAATCTGAACTAAGGAAACAAAATAAATAATAAGTGATTGTGCAAGTAGATTATTATTATCAACACAAAAACATTTGCTTCCAAAACAAAATATAATCTTCACTTTCTTTTTGCAGAATTAGGTTTACAGTTTGAATGTTTGCCTGATGGTGCCCCTATTCCTGGTGTTCCTCGTGGCGACCCATTTTCTTGCTCATCTTCTTCTTCTGACAGACAACATTCTCCTGACAGACCTCAATCCTCGCTCAGATTACCTTCACCTGCAGAACCTCCTCAACATGCAAGGTTCCTGTCTCCTCGTGCCAGATATATAGATCCACCCACCAGGCTTCCTTTTTCTAAAGCACTTGGATTTGGACTTGACCAACTTCAGTTTATTCGTTTAACGCCAACTAAAAACCATCAACGGCAATTCGAGCTTCAAAGGTATACATTTCCTAAAAATAAGCGAATCAAAGTACTCGAAAGATTTTATGTCTTTCCATCCATGCCAACCGAAGAACAAATTGTATTATCAACACACGATGGTGACGTCTTTGCAATAGTGACGAGTAGTAATATACTTGGAGGAATATATAAGTATAATCCTGCTGCTGAACGTATAGGAAGGGAAAAAATAAACATAGAAAGCGGCACAATTATCCCCTTGACCACGGCTGAAATCACGGAAATTCCGGTAGGCTCAAACCGCCGCATCTCTATTGATTTTCGAGCCTTGAATATAAGCCAAAGTAATAGTTAAGTTACTTCTAAAGTACTTGCAGTAGCTTATTTTGATGAATAGAATCAGAATTTTATGGAATACTTCTGAATTAATTTCCATGAAATTCTTCGAATTTATTTTCCTCTTACAGTTGTGAAAAATCTTATGGGTTTTGCCAGATTCTTATAAACCAATTCTATTTACTCCAATTCATCTTAGTTTCAGAATATATTATTAGGTTTTTAAAAATCTATTTACTTAATTTATTTTTTAATTTATTCAAATTTTGTTATGACTTTATTCTCCGGCCAGATTCCTTCCGAGCCTGATCTTGCTGCTAGCTCCGGGCCTCATATTTATAGTAGATCTTGTAAATCGTATTTATACTGGCCATTAAAGAAAATGTTAAACAGAAATTCAAAATGTATTATGTTGCATAGTCTCTTAAGATTGTTACAAGTAACTTATAAATACATGTAAATATAAAATATTAATATATCATAGTCCCAATGGGTTCAATCTTACTGCAATGTCACATCCAGTCAGATGTCTTTCTGAGATGCAGCTCAAGTTTAAAGAAGAGAAGGCCAAGCTTGAAGCTTGTTCGACTCAATACGTTGAGCGGATCTCGCAATTTGCAATATTTTCGACCGAAAATCAAGCTCTGCAGAATTAAATTAAAATAATTTATTAAAGTCAGAGACTATTAGATAAACTTTGTCTAAGAACGCAAAATCAGCAATGTAAGGATTGTTTTTTATCATTGCTGGACTAACTGGGAGGGACGAGAATAATCTAGTAGATCTTTAATGTGCAGTGTCAAAGGCCATTAAAGTTCACCTGGCCCCTGGATAGATAAGAAATTTATCAGTTATTTCTCATACAAATCATACAATAGGTGAGCTAAGAATAATTCTGGTTCGGTTTTCGACGCTACTTTCTAGAGAGGATATGATTTTCAGTACAAGAACAAAGAAATCGCTATATACAAATAAAGTATCTTGAAATCTCGGAAAATATCGTCTCGAGGTTAATAAATACGTCCGTGCAGCCACATAAAACTTTCTTTGCCTACCACGAAAAAAGGCGAAGTTGCTTTTGTACAAATATTTGTTTCAAGTTAATGGTGTGATTTTCATTAGGTAAAAAGATGAAGAGCCTTTAATCAGGATTCTATTTTAAAGTGATCTGAACTATTTAACTGAATGACTAACTCCTGAACAGTGTAGATTATAGACGCGAAGCAATAACCCTAACCAACCAGGGACTGAAAGTAAATTTTGAGTGAGCCTAAAGCAATGCTGCCAACGCGCATTTTAGGATATATATTTGTTTGGATAATTGTAGAGTGGAAGATGCATGTCGGTGCCTGAAACGAATCCCTAGTAGATTAACTTTTCACTTAACGAAGTCTGACCACACTCCGGTATGGATGGAATCATTAGAGGATCGAAAGACTGGAAAGATCGGACTTACTGACTCTCTATATAATTTAAA
>JAAAKG020145624.1:0-10847 GCA_010014905.2 Druon quercuslanigerum | reverse complement strand
ATTTTATTTATTTTATTTATTTTATTTATTTTATTTATTTTATTTATTTTATTTAGTTTATTTATATTATTTATTTTTTTTATTTTTTTTGTATGCATATGTGTATTTAATCTCTCCATTTTACGGATTTGAGGGTCTTCGCTCCCTGCTCATATATTTACAAATCTATCCTTAGCCTAAGTTAACAACTACTTACATTTAACTATTTCGCATCACGTAATATAAATAATAACAATAATATTAACTTTACGAATGAGCGATCTTTCAGGGCTTCGGTTTCCTCTTACCATAAAAATCCATTTTCAACGATACAGTAATCAATTTTGCTTTTTACTTTCCCTTTTAACGATTACCCTTTTGGCTCGGCTCTTCTTTCTTCCTTTTTCTTACTTCTTCCAAATTCTTCATTCAAATCACTCCCTGTCCATTACCATTCAAAATCCACCTTTACACACTCATCCACACTCAACTGTCCATCTTCCTCTCCTGCAAATCTCTCTAATACATGTGCCATGACTCCATTTCGTATCAACATACTCTAGAGATTCTCCTCTTCATCCATCCAATATCTGCATGCTCTCATTATATATGGCAAACACTTCTCATTTTTCTCCTTTCTTCCTCCCATTTTGATTTTCCCAAATTGCCTCTCGCCTCATTCTTCCAAATTTCGCCTAAACATGCTTGTGTTATTCTGCTTCCCTCTCCCCTTTTTAGCTTCTCTTTAAAGCTCCAGGCTCTCCTAATTTGTCTAGTAACCATTTTTTCCCTCCTAATAACTTCCCTTAACATGTATTCTGGACAACTCCAGCTAACCCCCATTACCCATCTCAAAAATCGCTTATGCATGCTCGCAACTTTCCCATGTTCCTTCCATCCCCAGATCTCCACTCCATAACACAACACCGCCCATACCAACGTATAAAACAACCAAACCTTTATTCTCTAATCGTCCTTGAACCTTCTCTTCCCTATACCTCACACTTGGCCCATCACTTTACTCGCACATTCAATTCTTTTCCTCACCTGCAGCTCGTTTCCCCCTTCTGCGTCAAACCAAAAACCTAGGTAACAGAACTCCTCCACAACTTCCTCTTTTTGTCCGTTTATTTTCCAAACGTAATTTATTTTTCTCTTTATTTCTGAAGCACATCACCTTTGTATTATTTACGTTTACCGTAAAATTTTCTTCTCCCACATACTCTTTAAAGATTCTCATCATTAGGTTCATGAGAAGGGTCTCATCATCTGCTAACAGAACTACTTGGTCCGCATATGCTAGAGAGTATAGTTTGCTATTTCCCAAGACCGTTCCTCCTTTCCCTTTCTCCTTCAGCTTCTCATCTAAGTCTGCCAGCAGCATATTAAATAGTAGCGGACTCAACGGGCACCCTTCCCTTAGACCTCTCCCTGTCCAGAAAACCTACCCTCTTTTCTTTCCTATCATCACACTAATCCTGGTTTCACTAAAAATTTCTTTCATTCTCTCCACCAACTTTTACTGTACGCTCCTCAGTTTCATTGCCTGCCATAGCACTTTTCTGTTCACTGAGCCAAACGCTGCTTTGAAATCTACGAACAAAGCGACTAGTTTCCCTTTCTTTCTCCTTAAATTTCTGTTAACTAATTAGTTAAGTACGTAGATGTTGTCTATAGTTCCCGTCCCTTTTCTAAATCCCGTCTGATTGTGTGGGATACTTTTCTTTTGTTCTATAGCCGACTGGCATGAGAGTGATCCCTCTATTCCTCTACTATCTTTCCTTCCCCTTTCTTGAGAAGCGGTACCACCAGTCCTGCCATCCACTCTTCTGGCTACCAATCTTTTTTCCAAACCTTGTTGCAGATCTTCCACATCCTATCCCCAACTCCTTCTCCTCGATACTTAATCGCTTCGTTCTCCATCCCATGTTCTCCTGTCGACTTGTTTCTTTTTAGCCTACCTATTGCCTCATCCACTTATATTAACATGCTTTCTTTCCCCTCTATCCCTATTTATTACATTCCACACCCTATCTTCTTTGAACGTTTTTTGTACTTCTGCCTTATAATTATCCTTCCCCCTTTGTCTTTTACTTTCCAACATCTTCTCATGTTTTATTTTTTTCATGTTATACTCCTCCTACTCCAATTCCCCTTTTCTCCATTTTCGTACATACTCTTTCATCCTCTCTCTAGTCTCCCAGCATTCCTTGTCCCACCAGGCTCTCTTTACCCCTACTCTCTCTTCTTTAGTACACATCTCATATTTTACCTTCTCATTCCACCCCTTCAACCTTTCAATTAACGAGCTTACTCCCTCCTTTTTTCATAGCTAACTTTCTCCTTTTCCATCTTTTGTTTAAACTCTTTTAATTTATCTACCTTATTGATGCCTCCGGCTCGGACCTTAACTCGTTCCCCACCTCCATACTCCTATCATATGCCTCATTTTTTCTTCAGCCAAGTTTTAGTCTATAACTGTTGTTCCCTTTTCTATGAATGTGATCTCCCCTTTCTCATCATCTCATCCTGTTTCTCCTATAGCGTCTATCATCTTCCTGCCCTCCCTGTCCGTCTCCCTATGTTTGGAGTTCCTTATATATGCCTCCTATTCTTCATCACAAATCGCACCCCCCTGTTCGCCACTCCATGCAATTAAGTCCCCTCCTATCAAAACCAATTCTTCCTTCCATTCCTCTATCCACCTCGTTATTATCATCTAGTCTTCCTCTTCCCCTCTTCTTCTATATACACAAACCACCGCTATTTTGACTTCGCCAACTGTAATCCTCCCTACCATTGTTCCATCCTTTCTTTCACTATCTCCATCTTTTCTACCTTTTACGGTCAATTATTTTCTCACCGCAGATACCATGCCTCCCATCCCTCTCCCTTTAACGTGTTCTTTTCTTGCTTCCTGCATTGTCCCCAGATAACCCCTCGGTAACAGCCTTTTTATCCCCTTTCAGTTCTTTTCAACTGCCCAGGTTTCATTCATCATAAACACATCCCACTTTTCTAACTCCCCCCCCTCCCAAATCCTGTATTCTTGTGTTTCAAAGCTGACACAGTCCAGAAAGGTATTTTCACGTTTCTCTTTTCCCTTCCCTAATGAATAGAGTAAATGAAGTAAACGAAGTAAATAAAGTAAATAAAATAAATTTCGTTTCTTATTTTTAGGGTGCGTTCCCATAATGCTTTTGCCGCTTTTTATAGTTTTCTCTCATTTTTCTGTTTTCTCCCATTCCTCCAACCAACAAGTCTGTAAATCATAGCTTAGGGTAGTCTGTAGAACTTTTAGCATATCTGTGCCTAAAATGTCGACCAATTTTAATTTTAGCATTAACCTGAAAATTCAGTGTTCAGTCTGGATTTTTTTACAATAATTTCATGCTGGTGTACGAATGTGTGGCGCCTGTATCTACTAAAACTCGAAATAATTTATCTTCGAATTTTGTCTTTCGTTTCGGTATTAGATTGTGCCTTGATTTAGACCCGATGACATTTGATTAAACATTGGTAAAGTTTGGTTGTAAGGTCTAAATGGACATCTCAGTCTATTGTTTTGGAATTTGGGTTCGAAATGTGGTTGGCAACCAGGTTGGAATCTAGGTCTAAAATTTTGTTGGTATTCATTTAAAAAAGGTAGACATGGAAATCCAAATTGTAAAAATGGAAATAGATTTTTGTACGGTTTTTCCCTGATTGTTCTGATTTGGGGTTTCCTTCTGGTTATCTGTTAGTCGTGATCTCCTACACTGGAAACGTTTATGCGAGGTGCGTACACATCTTGGAAGACCTGGGAGCTCAAAATTTGCTGCATCTAATTCGAAAGGCGATATTGCTAAAACCGTGTTGCATCGTCCGGAATTTCCTAGGCGTGAACAATGATAGCGGTTAAAATTGCTGTGATAATATAATTTTTAATTTTTGACTTTTAATTTTTTGCCTTTTCTTTTTTGACTTTTTTATGAATACATGTGTGTGTGTGTGTGAAGTTTTATTTGTCTTTTGCCCTTTAATGAAAATAAAATTGACATTTTTAATCCTTGATCTCGGTCGTTGGCATTAGAACTTACGTTAGTACGAAAGAGCAAGCCCTACAAATAGCGACTGCATTATGAATTTTAGTTGCCTATAGGGTTCTCCAGGATTAATGTTTTTTTTTGTTTCTTCTTACGAGGGTTGGTGAAAAATGTTCTAACAACACACCAAAAAGGGTCGCCACTTCTCGGTAGTACGGGGATGTTGTTAGCATTGCTACAGTGATATTAGTATATATAAATATAAACGAAGATCTTAATTTGATCACTATATTGATACTATCAACGACCCACACAATCATCGTTTTCAGTAGTTTTGTTGTTGGTTCGGTGCTTGTGGGCATCATTGTTCATGGCTGATTCATCCTTCCTCCTCCTAACTGAACTCATCGTCCTCATCTGAGGAACTGGTGTCACGCATCGGGCTCTTCGACCTTCGACATCTCAGGGCTTGGGTGATTTACCTACTCACATGTATACTTACACGTCTTTAATCGTTTAGTTGAGCATTTTTTTTCTTGCGTAGAATGATTTTAACGTAGGTAGATACCCTGGCCCACCATTCTTTTGTGCTTTAGTTCGGCTCATCTCCGACGGTTGAAGAAAGTGTGGTTCACGTCGTCGGTTTCCATTTCGCAATACACACGCTTTTGACTGCTGACTTTTCCTTATTTGTAGAGGAAGTTACTGGAAGTAACCGTCCCCTGCAAAGAATTGCGTCAGATGGTAGTTTGTTTCTCCATGCTTACGGTCTAACCAGTTGTTCAATTCAGGGATCAACCTGTTGGTCCATCATACTTGGTGGTCATTTTTCCAGCGTTGTTGTTATCGTTCCATAGTGGCTGCTCTGGCTTCTTCTTTCGCTGTAGTTTGGCCACGACGCTCTAGTTGTAGAAGACTTCCTTCTTCTGCTAGGTCCGAAGATCGATCGGTATCTTCCCCGCCATTACTAGAATCACTGATTCGGATATCGTACGATAAGAGCACGCGATTCTGAGCCCGACTCTTTGCTGCACCACTGCTAAGCCTGTTCGGTACGTCATCTTCTTTAACCAATCAGCCCATATTTCGACTGCGTATAGCATTATGGACGGGGCCACGGTCAGTAGCATTCGGCGCTTGCTGGGTCTTGGGCTACTCACGTTGACCATGAGTCTATTGAGTGCTGCCATGACGCGTGGAAAGGGAGCCTGCTATCCGTCCAGATGCCCAGATGTTTCATGGCTACCTTCGTTGTGACCACCACTGGTCCAACTTCCATCGGTACCTGTAGTAAAAATACATTCCAAGGGAATGTATTTTTGTGTGACCATGACCAGCTCAGTTTTCGTCGCAGCTAGGTCCAGCCCGTGATCATCGATGCATCTGCCCACACGTCTCAAGACCTGATTAAGCTTCTACTGCAATTTCTGCGTCTTTCTTGCAGCAATTATAGCAAGTGCATTCTCCGCATACCCCGACACGTACACATCCTCCGGCATCTTCATTCTCAAGATTTCATCATAGGTAATGTTGTACAAATCGGGGCTGAGTATTGAGCCCTGTGTAGCTCCAGCTGTGATTTGCATATTTCTTGGGCCTTCTGTGGTATCCTATATTGAGATCGTATCTGAATGATAATCTTTCAATACACACATGAGGTATTCTGGTATTTGGAACCTCTCCAAGGCTCTGATCATCTCGGTCCACCAGAGCGAGTTGAAGGAATGTCTAACATCCAAGGTTGCCAGGAGAACAATTTTGCTTACTGTGTATTCGAGACATATCTCGCCGCTTTGATGTCCGCCAGGAGGCGAGGCTTCAGTATCTTCTCCATGAGATTCCCGGTTGTATCGAGCATGCACAGTGGTCTGTACCATGGTGGGGAATTCAGTTCTCCTTTCCAAATATTCCAGCTTTCAAGCAGCAATTCATAATGTTTTGTGGCATCTGCGGGCAGACGCTCTTATTGATACGCTTGCAGAGAGGGCCCCGAGTTTCCGGGTTACGATTTTTTAACCTAATCCTTAAGGTTCATCGGCCACTTCCTCTCGTAGCTTCCACCAGCTCTTACTTTTGCTTCTTTTAATTACCTTGTCAAGTTCCTTATTGGTCTGTTCCCATGAGGCTATTCAGATTCCATCCTTTGCGCTTCAACTGATGTATCCTGACACCTAGGATTCCCCTTATCGTGAACTGTATATATTGGTGATAACTCCTAGTATAGTCCTCAAAAACCTGCCAGTTCTCCATAAGTGGAGCCACTCCCTCCGAACCAGGGTAATGTTCTGAATCGTCCCTACATTTCCGACTCTATACAATTTGGCGTTTTGCTGGCGTTCATTATTAGTAGGGCACGTCTCGAAGCCATCTCCAGCATACGCTTCCCTAGCGTGTCTGTTCTGGGAATGTCCCATTCCACCGCCGTTTCGTTGAGATCTCCAGCCGTTATTACTCCTCCCACAGCTTCCTCTATGGTATCCTACAGTAGATACAGTTTTGCCTGGAAATCCTGGATGTTCTCGTTCGGAGTGAGGTAGAAACTTACATAGCTAATTCCTTCACTCTTAATCCAGACACAGCCGTCTCCTGAGCCATGGCCTTCAATCGGTATTACTCTTGGATTTTGCACCCATATGGCTGCTGTGCCAAGTTTATCCGAAAACCATGTTGGGGAGTCCTTATCCCTATATTACTCGCTGATGATCAGGAGGTCAATGTTTTTTCGCGTACTAGTTGATCTTGGAGATCATTCGCCTCTTCGCTTCCGTGCATATTGTCGTGGAGAAATCTTGCCATACCCACTTGTTTTTGGCCTGGTACTATACTCACTTCAAACCCTTACATAGAACGCAATGCCGTTCGGACGTACAGACATTTGCCCTGTGTACGTCCTGTGATCTGGCCTGATGTGCGTCGGACATCAGGACATGATTGAAGCGTCGGCTGACTCGTGCCTCCTCTACTTCTTCCTTCGTGGTAACGCTTTCGATATCCAGAATCTCCAGGATGTCAGTGCGAACCAGATTTCTCATGGTTACCATGTCACCTAAATGCTCCTGTAGAGCTTCTCTAAAGGCTTTGACGTGCTTCGTCTTTTTTCTTGTAATAGTAGGACCTTTCTATTTCTCGTCCGGAGGATTCAGGTAATGCAGGTTTCAGTTTCCTACGGCTTCATCTTCGACTTAAGGCCTCGCAGCACCTCTACAAATGATTTCCCTTCAGCTGGTTTAATTAGCACAGCTTCGTGGTGTTAACCAGCGCATCGTGCGTGGAAAGGCGCGCCGAAAGAGCTGGAAAAGGCTATACACTCGGACCAAAGTCCTACCCCAGTTTTCTGGGTTTCAGCCTTTGTTCAAGTAGTCCCGGAGAACACGGACGGACTAGAATTCGTCCGGAGCACTGCAGATTTCGAACTCTGCAGTGCAAGCAGACCTCAGCCCCTCGCCACGCCAGCAAGTTAGGCAGACTGGTTTGGAGCACTCCCAGTGGGTCGCACTAGGGAACAATTGTGGTCTTTTCACGGTGTATCCTTCACCCAGTCTGTTTGGTCCTCGAGGCGTATATTATTTCCGCATTAACCTCTGATTCCAGCGAGCACTTCCGTTTCCGTCACCTGAGGACGCGCCACGTGTTGGTTACAGACTCCGACTATGGAGGATGAATGTTGGGATCCCTATAAACGGGCTATCCAGTATGGCATCTAGGGGCGATATGGATATTATGTGTTCCAGATATTCAGCGTATCCATGAAACCCTTTGAACCTATTGCTGGCATCTTCTTGACGTAAAATGCGATTACGGCATACTAAGGTGGAAACTAAAACCTTATGGATCTGCATTAAGTCTGGATGATCTGCGAAAAGCAAAAGTTAGCTCATTCGACCTCTGCTTTCTTTCCTTCTCCTGCTGGAAGTAGGTAATCTAGATGGAGTAATGTAATTTCCTCACTTCTGACGTTAAAATGCTGGTCAAGGGTCTCGGCTACTTTGGAAGTCCATTCCCGCCTTGACGGCGTGGAATGTATTATCGCGAAACGGATGAATTGATATGCAAGCTATTATGACTATGTATAATTTACGGGACGTCAAAAATTTTATTTGCAGACACCTTGTTCACAGCCGGCAGATTGGAATGCCAAATCTGTTAAAGGAGACACTTGTATATGCTTCGGAGAGACTCCTTCACAAATGTTATTAGACACAGATATATCAGCTCGGTATAGAGTTGCGTTTTCGATATTCCATCTACAGATGTGCACTTCTCACTTGAACTACGAAGCAAATGTAACCCCTGGACGAGAGAATTACATGGCATGACTGCCAGCTCTGTGGTGCGAGAAACACCAAGAGCTATTGCACTTTTCGCATCAACGTCTGCGAAACCATACCAAAGTACTCCAAAAAGGGGCTATGCAAGCGGAGCGCTTACTTTACCAGAGCCAGAACAAGCTGGCAGCAGAGAAAGATAGGTGACACTAAGACCAACCGCGGCCAGGTATCCTATAGAGGACGAGTGATGCAGCAAGAGCTGCATTACTTCTGCTGCTCATAAGACGAAAAGACGAATGTATCAACTCGCTATTAAGATAGGCTGGGTAAGACAGTTAGCATCACGCATTCGAAAGTTCGCGCACGAAATCCGGATCCGTCATTACACACTTAACAAGTCAAAACTGCTGACTATCAGGCAGCATATTGTTGAGAGAATATGGATACTATCTGACGCTAAGAGAAGTCTAGAACGGAGAGAGAGGTGGGTCCATAAAACCAAAATTTTCTCTCTGACCCTTCTCGACCGTATCTGGCCCGTATTTTCATAAAATATTTGAAGTCGGAAGAAACAATTCCGGAGTGGTTGGTGGAACGACGCACAGTACTCTTGCCGTAAAAGGAAAACTTAGCTGACCCAAAGAATTACAGGCCAATCACTTGTTTGAAAGCACTGTGTGGCAAGAAATGTATGAACAATGCGGCTCAAAAAGAGGCGTAGCAGGATATCTGCATTGATTACCGGAAAGCTTTCGATTCGACCTCCCATAAACTTATCATCTGTCTTTTGGGAAGCTTAAAGGTTCATCTGCAAATCGTGAGGTGCATAGAGAGATTGATGCCACTTTGGAAAACCAGATTCCCTATCTCAACTGAAAAAAATCGTGTGACCACATGAGCCCACTACTCTTTTTCTTCAAATTATTGCCACTATCTCTAGCACGTCGCCATTCCCAGAAGCACCTTTGCGGCAACCCTGAAAATTGAAAGCACAAGGACACTAATGTATTTTCCATGGATGAGCTTAAGATCTATGGTAAAAGAGGAAAACCTTATGGCATCACTGAAGATACCTTTGTGCTGGAGAGACTTATACATACCTGGGCGTGCTACATAGCTGTATTCAGGATGTCGCGTCTATAAGGGATACTTTCCGAAGCACATATAAACGTCTCATCCGGTATATTTGGTCTTCCGGACTGTCGGTGAGGAACAAAGTATCTGCAACGAACATGCTTGCCGTCCCGGTAGTACTCTATTCATTTGGAGTGGTTCCATGGACGCAGAACGAGCTCAGATCCCCCGATACCGGTACACGAAAGCTTGTGCACATAAACAAAAGCATGCATCTTTAGTCTTCTGTTCCGCGACTCTAAGTCTCACGCTGTCAAGGTGGACGCGGAATATTAAGTCTTGAATATCTTCACCACAGGATTATTGTGGGTACAGCACAGAGACTTGCAAGTGGAAGAGACCCTCTTCCCAAAATGGTCAGGAAGCATGGAGAATTGGGCAAAGGAGCGTTTCTGTACAAAGAAGCGGATGAGGTTGCTGAAACACTCGGACTTAATTTCAGTATCAGGGTTGAGAAAAATGCATCAAATCTTATATATCTCGAGTCAGGGAATGCACGGCATCTTCCGCAGAAATGTGGATGATCAGTCAATGTCGAGTGAGCTAAATTTTTCTTTCCTTAAATCACCCGGATTGAAGTCGGGCACTGGTTTTATTTATACATGTCAAGAAGGTGTCATTTCCACTTCAACATGCCCTCGCCACATTTTGAGCCAAGACATTTCCGAGCATGTAGGACACATATTATCTAGTTGTCCCACTGATGCGGGAACGGCCTACATCCAACGGTACAATGCGGCACTAAGAGTGCTTCATTACCATCTCTGTCTCTCTTACGGCATTAACCTTAATATCGCTCCGCTAAACACTCCTATGGAAATATGATCAATTGTCGAGAATGAGAAGGGCCGCAAATACTGGAACTTTGTTTTACTGTCAGCGAAGAAAGGGACCTAATGCGGAAAAAATATATTTTTATTTTCTTACGTCAATAGATAGTTTTCAAGTTAGTCTTTTGTTCGCAATAATTAGAATTTAATTAAGGTAATTACTTTTCTTGTTATTACTGTAGAAACATAGACATATTAAGCGTACGCAGAGATGAAACCAGGGGCCCGCGAAAATAAGCCCCACTGCTCACCACTACCCGGTAAAGCCGAAGTGGACCCATTCGAGAAGATCTCACGGATATGGTGCCTCTAGGAGATGTGGTAAGTGGAGTGGGTGCTTTTCCTGGGCGCATTCCCTCTATTCAAATGCTGGTTCGCGGACTCCGCTACAATCGTCCGTCCTGTAAAATTCAGCTTTGACACATTATGTCTCTTTCTTCGCCGACGCACAGTGGTACCTGTCAATGGAAAAATGGGACATGGTAAGAAAATTTGCGAAAATCGAGACGACATTGGCACCTATTAGGTTTTTTGTGTCGCTGAACAAGAATATGATGTCAAAATAAACAAAAATTGATGCTAAGTACAAAATTTGTGCAATTTACTTTTTT